>PVJA010007583.1:0-67921 GCA_004027025.1 Myocastor coypus
GAAAGAAAGAAAGAAAGAAAGAAAGAAAGAAAGAAAGAAAGAAAGAAAGAAAGAAAGAAAGAAAGAAAGAAAGAAAATGCCCTTATTTGTAGGAAATACAGATTGGGGTATTTTTAGGTATGGAAGATCATGACATATGCTATCTCTATCTGCATCTCTGTGTCTGTCTGTCGACCAGTTCATTGAGCTAGCTAGCTATCTGAGTGCAAATTATAAATGATGAAATAAACAGGATGAGGTGTGATAATAGATAAATCTGGGCAAAGAGTATATGTGTGTGATCTATAACATTTTTATTCTTGAAACTACTAAGTTTGAAATTACATTTAAATGAACTTTACCAGAAAGCATTTCTGCACATTATCTTTTTCATCTCATGAACACCTACTAATAATTTTCTTATTATTCCAAATATGCCCATGAATAATTCAAAATGAAACAGAGGCATACACCTACTAAGTGAGAGGCTCAGAATCGGAACTCATGTCAGCATGGTCATAGCTCATTACTAATTCATCAATCTGCTTAGTAACACATGAAGTGCATTGTATACAGATATTTGTGAAAGCTGCATTAATTTCTCAAAAACTTTGCACTAGCTAAACACACTGTGTCTCATTTTGAGCATGGCTTGAGGGTCATCCGTCCTCTCCTATGTGTGCCATTATTGGATTTATTGCCCTCAAGCTGATTTGCCCTCTCCTCTCAGAGACCTCATCACTCTCTGTGGAACTTCCAGCCAGGGAGACAAACTCTAAACTTTTAGAGATTTCTCCTCATTTCACCTTCTTCTAAGCACTGAGTCTTAACAGAAACTTGTCTCTGCCATTTTGACACAGGTTTCCTGCATTTCTCCCATATCACAGGTCATGGGCTCAAGTTTTCTATCTGAACAGTCCTGTTCTTTCGTGCTAGGTGTACCATTAACTTCTTTATCTTGTGTTAGAATTTCTGACTCTCTGAGATTGGCTAAGTGATTCTATATCCCACCCAATTCTCACCACCACAGTCTGTTTCTTACATCCATTTTATGGAGAGTTGGGCATAGGGCTTAGTATATTCCTCTTCTACTTAATTTCTAACATTGTTACCTGCGACATGAGGTTTATTCAGCTTCCTGTGCATGTCACATCCAAAGCCCTGGCTTCCTCCTTGACTGTCCTTTCTCCAGTGACAGCCTATCTTTTTTTTTATTACTTTTAATAGGAAATAACATTGAATTTTTTTCTGTCTTTTTGATACAGGGTCTCATTATGCAGTTCAGGCTGGCCTTGAGCTCACTTTTGTAGCCCAGGCTGGTCTCAAACTCGCACCGATCCTCCCAAATGCTGAGATTACAGGCTTGTGCCACCATGCCCGGCTCAGAAATAACATTGAGACAGTTTCAAAACATGTTAGTAGGACAGCCACAATAATTGATACAATGCATGTTGTTGTCTTCATAGTAGTTGTTCAGAGTACAAGATGCAGACACGATAATGTTTCTAAACACTATTGGTAGAAATATGTTTTTTCTCAGTGAACTAAGAGAAAGCAGCTATAGACACAGAGCAACATTCCATAATA
Source organism: Myocastor coypus (assembly GCA_004027025.1). Classification (NCBI taxonomy): domain Eukaryota; kingdom Metazoa; phylum Chordata; class Mammalia; order Rodentia; family Myocastoridae; genus Myocastor; species Myocastor coypus. The sequence continues at coordinate 1,567 of PVJA010007583.1, forward strand.
GTAATAGTAGTGGGTTATCAGCAAAACTAGCAATGTTGGAAGCTGTTGACTTGAGCTTTTTACAGCTCATCATACTTTTTATGCCTCGTGGTTAAACTTTTCTGCTGGGTGGTTAAGTCCAAGTTAAAACAAAGACCTATAAACATAACACATAATTTTCTTATCTGGCAAGGTCAGTCAAATCCCCTCAGGATTTACCTTGAACCATGTACAGTGTTTTGTAGAACTTTTGTCAGTGTCAACCATCTGGATGAGTCATGGCCATTGCTTGACTAGTTTGCTCTCTGAAAGCCTGAGAGAATGTATTCTCTCTAGGTAACTCTCATTAGACACACTATACATTGTCTATCCCTTTCCTCTTGGCCCCATATCCTCCTTGAACAGAAAATTTGGGACAGCACTAAGTTATAGGATGTTACAGCACAGGCTTTGGGATACCACTGAGTTATAGTATGTTATAGATAGGTTCTCCTAGGTCTTGAGTTCTCACTGACCTTGAAGGGCTAGGGCCAAAATATTGGCGATCCTTATGGCCCTTCTTTTTCTCTAATTTTTGGTCTGCAAACTTAGGCTCTTAACCCTCCAGAAGAGAAGCTTGGTGATACTATTACTCTATTACATAGGTGCTTAAGCTTATCATCCCTGTCTTTCTAAATACTGAATGACTTAGACTTAACATGGAACTGGTATTTTTCCATCAATCACTGATATTCTAATAAATCCCTATAGAATGTGATTTTAAAAACTGGTACATATTTCTACACAGAAATTTTGAAATCTAATCATATACAAATTGTAGCAGGTCAGTCCTAAGGCATTTTTCCTTGTCTTGCTTTCTTATTAATTACTCTTTTTTGTTTTCTTTTAAAACAAACATTTACTTGAGAGAGAGTATAGCAATAACTGAAATTACATTAGAAGTACACATGTAGGAAAGCAGAGTGACAAGCATTCCAAGCATGATTTTAGTCTTACATGTTGCTACTCTGAATCTCAAAAACCTATTGGAGATTCTTAGTACCATTGTACTCATCCTGAGTACATAGGTGCCTGTTTTTTCCCCTGCCAAGTTTCCTACCTTTTCTGCTTGCTGATAGCCTATCGTCATGGTATTTCCTTCACCAACTGTTGAGATACTGCCCAGACGTTCTCACTGTGTAAAATCACTTGTTGCTCGCAAAGATATCGGTGGTCAACAACCAACATTAAATCTTGCCTATTTGAGATCACCAGAAGGACTCCTATTAGTTATAGGTTGTTGGGCAAAATCTAGACTTCTGAGTCTGAAAGGAGCCAGGGAACAGCACAGTCTGTACAATAGAGAAGGGTACAATTCATGGACCACTGGGCTGCAGTTGACACTGCTGTCCCAAGAGGCCTGACACCATGCCAACGGGCTTTTGGTTGCATCGTTGCATCAGGTATGAGTAACCGCTGTCACTTATTCCTGGCCATATTCTTTTAAGATTAAGGACCTTGGGTGACAAATGATGACAGTCCTAGCATTGTAGTTCATGTGTGTTCTGCTCCCCACAGCTAGAGAGCTTGTTCTTCCTCAGTTCAGTTTCCTCATTTACAAGGGTGTGCTTTCCAATAGAAAAGTATTACCTTTCATGGGAGGGTACTGGATGCCGGGAGTCCCACTCAGCCAAGTCCTATATGGTCCCTTGTACTGGACAACCCAGCACCTTATCCAATCTTCTCACAATGCCCTCTTAATGTAGAAGTTATCAGGCCAGCCTGATAGCTCAGTGGACTAAAACACCTGCTTAGGCAAAGAGCAGCAGCCGGAGTTCAATCCTGGCCTACTGTTCCGGTCCCGCCTGCTGGGTGCTCTGAGAAAGACCAGGGGTGGTGGTGTATGCCTGTAATCCCAGAACTTAGGAAGCTGAAGAAAAGGAGACTCACTACAAGTCTAATCTATGTAATGAGACCCTGTAGACTGTATATTCCTCTACTAAATGCAAAAAAAAAAAAAAAGATAAAATAAAATAAAAATTCTCACCTAAACATTGCAATTCACTCTGAGTGCTGAAATTTCTTCCATACCCCCGTCTCACTTGAAATCCAACTAAAAAGCCATCACAAAGGCTAAGGAGATAGTCTGGGGGTCTAAGCACCTGCCTAGCAAGTGTAATGACCAGAGTTCAATCCCTGTTACTACATGCCATGCCAACTACTGAAACTGGGTGTGGTAGCACACACCTGTAATTTCAGCACTGGGGAGGCTGAGACAGGAGAAGTATAAAGAGTCCAAGCTACATAGAGAGATACTGTACCAAATAAGTAAATAAGTAATTTAAAAAATTTTAAAAACAAATACCACAAATCTTCTAGCACAACTACCTCTATGTCCACCATTTCTGGAAATGTCCATTTTTGTCCTGGTTCTTTCTTGGCCCAATCATCATATTTAAAATCTTTTGAATCAATACAGCTTTCATAAAAGCAAATTTTGAGGAGGCCCTTGTGCTGTGACTGGTACCAAGACTATAGCTAGTGTGCAGTGTCCTGTACTCTACTTGTTCCATGGGTTTTCAGCAAGCACTCAGAATGACCATGGATATTTGCCTTGTGAGGTGACTCGCACATTCCTTTCAAAAGGACATGAGCCTGTGTGATTCCTATCCTTTAGCATCTTGTGTTCAGCATGGTTGAATTAAAAGGTGTCCAAGGAAAAACACACTTGTACTCTATTTATAATTATCTATACTCCATATATAGTTCACCATTATTTTCTCTTGGAGACTTTAAATGCTCTAGCTAACAACCTAGCACTTTTTTAACAGTTGCTTGAATAGGGTCTCAAGGTAGACAGATGGCACACTTAGCTTCTTTTTTTTTTTTATTTTTTTTATTTTGTCTTTTTGAGACAGGGTCTCGCTATGCAGCTCAGGCTGGCCTTGAGCTCACTTTTGTAGCCCAGGCTGGTCTCGAACTCGCACCAATCCTCCTGCCTCAGCCTCCCGAGTGCTGGGATTACAGGTGTGCGCCACCACGCCCGGCTCACACTTAGCTTCTAATACCATGGAATTACTGTTGTATTCCTATGGGGAGGCAATTATCTAGGTTCTAAATCTTCTAAACTAATACAATATGCAGTTTCACGAAGAAAAGCAAAAATTTTTACTAGTGGTCACTACGTTTAATTGTGTGAGATGGAATTGAGTTGTAGCTCTTGAAAGAGGCCCTTGGAAGATGACCATGACAGTCACTAAATGAGATGTTGAGTGGCACATGGAAGCTGCTACTGACCGGATCCTCTGCTCTGCGAGACTTTCTCCCTCCCCAGGGGAGTACTGTCTGTCATTTAGACTAGAGGTCCAGTATATCAACACACACACACACACACACACACACACACACACACACACACACACACACACACCATGCAATATATATAGCATGTGCATGTACTTAGCAAAGCTTGACTGGTAAGGAAAGCAAATTCTAAATTCAGGATTTTATGTTCCTGGAAAAGAGTGGATGTTTCTCCATAAAGAAATGCAGAAGATGCCAACTTATGATACCAACCCCCTGCTGGGTACTTAGATGGACCACCAATATGCCATGCCCAAGATGGGGTTGGTGGCTCCTGTTGGAAAGTTGGTCCCTCAACACTGAGTAACCACACAAACTTTGACAAAGAAAAACCCAGATCTCTGGGCATGGTGATCTCAGGTCCTGCCCTACCTGCCTGCCCACTGGTCGGCATTAGGAGCCTGATGGAAGAAGGCTGACTCATATTCCCACACTGAGAGCATTTTCCTTCTGGTTTGATGAGCTTCTGTAAAATATACAGATACTCTGACACTCTGGAGCTATTCCAAAGTCTCTGAACATGTCTTTTACAATAGTTTTGTCACCAGTACATTTGCACTGTTTTTTCCAGTTCCTCGACTACATGCCCAAAATACTAGCCACCACCTGTGAATTGGAGTAAATTCTCAAATCAAGCAATCTCTCCTTCTATATAATAAAGTAGGGGTCTGGGTTACTCTACCTATTTTCCTGACCCAATTTGCCTTCTTTGTTTTCTCTCAAACATACTCCCTGAGTAAATTCTAATTGTGTGTCCGTTGGCTTTGACAATGGTGAGATCATGCAGAGTGATTTGAAAACAGTTGTGCATTTGTTTCCTCTTTGTGCAGCTGGTGTGGGAAGCGATCTGTGAGTAAAGGGAAGCCCTTATGCAAATGCCCTGTTCCTCTACATAGGCCTCAGCACCCTACCTCATAGGATTCTGGATTGGACAGGATGTGTATATTCCTGTATTCATTTTTTTGTCTCCATGACGATATCTAAATCTTGAATAAATGCACAAAATTTTCAAAGTGTTACAAGGAATGAGACCTCTTCTATCATTCCAATCACTCTATCCTCAATACCTACAGCCATGCTTGCATTGCAAGGTATAAAATATAGGACATCCACTTAAATTTTAATTTCAGATGAGGAATAATGTTAGTACAGATGTATCCTGTGTGATATTTATGTTCTATTTATACCAAAAATATTACTGCTCATCTGCTATTTGAATTTAACTGGGCATCCTAAATTGTTATATCAGACCACTGTAATCATTGGTTTTCAATAAGCACGTGGTACATTCATAAGCACATAATTTTTTAAAATGATGAATCTTAGTGTCTACCCTATTTTTTGAAATTCCTTGAACTTTTCCACAACACTGTAATAGACTGAGGTACTAAGCTCCTCTCTCTGTGCGTGCCAGAGATTGTGGCTTTTGGCCCAGTGAGAGGATGTCCTGGAAGAGTCAGAGAACATAAAACACCAAGTTTCAGGTATGTGATGGAAAAGTTGGAAAGGCACACCTGCTTTTCTATCCTGTTCAGGTATGGGTAAGGGGGAGTAAACTGAATCAGCCACTTACTCCAGAGAAGGAGGCAGTGATTTTCCTAACTGGTCAAAACCTGAGTAGAGAGAAGCAGAATTCTCAGAGTAGAGGATTTAAGAGTAGAGAAGACCCCTGAGATGTTTCCTGTCTTACTCCCAAGAAGCTGCAAGTCCGATATTGCTGCATAACAAATAACTACAAAACCTTTTGGCTTACGGCATTAGGCACTGGTTTTTGCTCAAAACTTTGCAGATTGTTTTTACCCTTCTACTCTCTTCCATGCATCCCATTGAGGGACCCAGGCTGGAGTGAAGAGTGACTCAGGGCAGAGGTAGGAAATTTCCAGAGTAATGATCAGAGGACACAGTGAGATTCAGGATTCAGACATTTTAAATTCTGACTTCTAGGCATAATCTGTTACCCCAGATAAGTTTAGGACAAAGCTCAACACTGATGGGACAAGGAGACAACTAGAAGGAGAAAGGGCAAAAAATCTTTTGACTACCCCTAGACAGTAAATAACTCCGTAAGGCATTGAAGCTGAAAATCTTGGAGCAGCCACACTGAAACCTTAAACCCTTTTCCTAAATAAAAGGGATAGAAAAATGATTTCCTCCTGTGGCCTAGAAGAGCCACAAATCATGTCACATGATGCCTGAGATAGCGTGAGTGCTCATAAATACAGGTGCTGTGGGGCAGCCCTGCCTTAGGCTGTGGTTTTATCTATCTGGACAAAGCAAACTGGACATAAGAGCCACCATTTATTGAAGATTCAGAATGTGCCATTTTCATTTCAACTAGTTTTCCTAGTCATTTTGTAAAATAGATATAATCATTCTTGGTTTGTATACAAAAGATCCTGGTGGGAAAAGTTGAGCTATTAGTCCAAGATCCTTGGTAAGAGTCAAGAGCTGCTGGCAGACATCATGCGGGTCTGGTGTGCAGCCTGTGCCTCCCCACTGTTCTGCCCCTTGGAGTGTTAACTTGATCTCCTTGCTTTGATGGAGCTTCTTCTCTGGCTCCCTCAGGGGCTGTGGAGGGTGCTCCAAAGTCTGCTTCCAGACACATCTCTGTAAAAACAAGAGGACAGCTTTCTGGGGGTGAATTAAGTGCCTTTCACAGGAGGAGTTTGGTAAGGGACTCACAGCCAAGATTCTCTTGCCTCTCTTCCGCTAGGGGCCTTTCCTGCCTCTACCAGCCCCAGAGTCCTCAGGGCTCAAAGATTGGGCTGCCCTTGGCACTGCATGGGAGTAGGAGGGATGGCAAGTTGGTGGATTCCAGCAGCTGCCCTGAGTTTTGACTGACTCCAGTAATACTCTTGTCTACTGGGCGCCTGGCTTTGCCATAGCATTGTCAGCTAGTGCTGAGCCAGGAGAGTGGGTCTTTCATTCAAATCGTCGAGGTGCTGCAGAAATGAGAGACTGGGCAGCCAGCCAGCCCCTGCAGCCCTTCTCCATGCTAGTTCCTCCACACAGTGCCCCACTGCCAGGCCCAGCAAAGAGCACAACCAGCTCCTGGACAGGAGCCTCTCTCACCTGGAACTGTAACAGTATAACACTGGGACTTACAAGCCGAGGTCCAGAAACAGAGCGGGTGCCACTCTGCTTTATTTAGTGTATCGTCTGCCAGAGGCACTCACAACCAGTGTTTAAAGATTAGTTGTGACATCAGCAGAATGTCTCATGGACCAAGTAATTGCTGTGTTGTGCTGTTCAGAGAATCATGACCAAAAGTCTGTAAAGATGCCTAGTACACGTGCAATTTAAAAAATACACTTACATTGAATGTGTAGACAAAGGGTCAACGGACACAAAAAGTTTGGTGTATTTACAGATTCAAGCATGGACTCTATTGGTTTGCTTCAGCCTCTAGAGTGGCAGCTTCAACCTTCTTATTCTTTATCTAGTTCCCAACAGTGTGTACATTTTTCTATGTTCTTTCAAGGGAATATCATTCCTTTTTGTAACATGTACGAAGGTAAAAATATACCCTGGCACTTCAGCTGATAAAAACTCAGACCGTTAGCATGTTTTGCCCGTTTAATGTCTGATTGAAATCTGGATGATGCATTTCCTTCTTTTTCATTCACCACAGGGAAAAAGTCTCAGCAGTATGGTGAACTTAACTTACTCTATTTATTCAGAACTGAACCAAGTACATAAAGTAGCTAATTTACAACTGAACCACTAGTCATAAAATCACAGTGATTGCCCCTGGACATCCTGGGTTTAGTCATATTGACGTTTTGTATAAGCCTTACCTGATTCACCTCTTAAGTGAAATAACAAATAAATATTGTACTTACCAAGATTAAAATATACAATTGCTTTCCATCATTCAACACTGGATAAAACACTGAACAGCGAGAGTTCCTTGGGAGAAAATTAACTGCTCTCGATTTGAAGAAAAATAGAAGCATGCCTTTCTATACACATTCTGCAGTCGCTGGCTCTATGATATTAATGCTTTTAATTTCACGTTGAGTGGCGGTGGAAACAACGGCAATTAAGAGTCTATTTGTCATGTTCTCAGCCTTTGAGGTTCAGCAGAAGGCCATGCAATTGAGGGGTGTTACTCTGATTTCAGAAACACAATTCCACAAAGAACAGCACTTGAGCAAAAGCTGGGGAGCCATTTGTTCTTGAGGCTTTTTGTTCCCTGAAGTTTTAATTGATGGAAAATACACTGGTCACAGCCTAAGATGCCAAAAGACATAAAATGTTCACGTGTCCTCCAGTGGCTAGCATGCTCGCCTCTTCCTCAGCAGGCAGAACCCATGTGAACAAGGCCAAAAGTCTTGTGTCCTGAGGGCTGACAGTAAAAGGTGGGCACGGTTTTGCAAGTGGCTCACATGTTCTCCAGGCTGGACAGGAATGGACACCAGGATGCACGTTGGCCCTGCCACTTCTAAAGGGTCACCTAAGGGAATCACCGTGTCTTGGTCCCTAATTGCCTTGACTATAAATGAAACGGTTGGACTTGTTGTTCTGTATGTGTTTTCCCAGTTTGTTCTGCTACTCTAGAAGTACCCATTCCAGCTGCCCATAGTTCATTCTTTGATGACAAAAAAAAAATCACATTTACAGTATTTAACTTTTATTGTTGGAGGGTTTTTATTATTATTATTATTATTATTATTATTATTATTATTATTATTATTATTATTATTATTTTTCCGGCAACTGAACTCAGGACCTTGCATTTACCAGGCAGTGGCCTAAGTCACTGAACTATCTCCCTAGCAATAATTAACTTTTAGATGCGATTTGAGAAAGATATAAACCAGGTGCTCTCAAATCAGGCTATGCATAGAATCACCTGGGATGAATGTTATTCTATTGCTCGTACACTATCACACATATACAGAAAAATGCACCAATTGAAGAGTGTTCACCAAGCAGACACGCTCATGGAAAGGCACCTTGCCACTTCATAGGGAGCTTCTCAAAGCCCAGATGCCCAGGTCCTCTGTGGGGCAGGAACTGGGCACTGCTGCTTCTGCAAGCTGACTGGTGTATCTAATCCAGCCAGCCTAATACTGTCCCATAGAATCTTCTGAGACAAGAGTAATCTTTTGCCACTGCAATAAACGTGAAGATTCTGATCCCCACACAAGAAGGTCCTGGTGTCAGCATTAGCAGGAGGCTGAGGAGCAGGGAGTAAATGTCCTATAGGGAAATGCATCATCCCCAGGCCTCATTGTGCGCTGTGTGTGCTATGTGCATTAGTCGTCACCACCACATTGCCCCCAGGGTCGGGGTATCCTAATGTTACTTCCCAGATGAGGACACTGGGGCCCAGAAGGGCTAACAGGGTGCCTGATCACACAGCTGGGGGTTTCAGTGTTGAGCTAAAAAATTATTCCACTACTCAAGTCCACCGTCTTTCCATTTCTCTTGTCACACAGATTTCATCTTGAAACAAGTTTCAGTATAACCCACAAACATAGTCGAGGATATAGTGGATGCCCCGTACCTGGCACTCCTGTCTTCTCACACCACTGGCACTGCCTCAATTCTTGCATCAGTCAATTCTGACAGCACTGAAGGGATTCTAGAAAAAAAGTCACTACTGCCTTTTGTGGGTGAGGGATGTCAGAGTTCAGAAAATAACATTCTTTCACAGGTAGGATGTGTAGCATCATACTTTTGCTGTAGAAATATAGCTTGAGTCCTACATAAATCTGAGCCAGTGCACACCTCCTTTTATCTGCTTAGAATTTTTGTTATGGTAGATTTTGTGGGGCAAAATTATTAGTTAACTTCTAGGGTTTAAGTTGTGACAGAAGCCCTCTCTCCCCTGTGTGTTTAATGTTGTGGCTTATTGTAGAAACCAGTCAAATCAATATTCTATAAAATTGTTCTGAGAAATTTGTGGAAGACACTCCCATTTGTTTTTATTTATTCATTTAGTTTTCATGTTTTGGGGATGGAAGGTGTTAGTGTCTTCTACCATATGTGAATATTCTTATCAAAAATTTGGCATAAAACAGAGAATGGTTATGACAGCGATAAGAAATGACTGGGGCAGGAGCGGATCAAAGTATTTCTTCTCACCACTACCTAAGGCTTTGATGTTCTGCCTTTATGCATGAGAGTACTTGCAAAATAATGTGTAAATAGAAGATAACTCCAATTTAAAGCACTCCAGGCATGGGCTCTCAGTGCTTAAGCTTGGACTAAACTAGTTCAGGAAGCTGAAAATCGGGACTGCTGCAGCAGTAATGACAAGAAGTTTCTCCTGGGATGCGATGACTTCTTTATTTGGGATAGCAGATCTTGACCGGGGCCATTCGTTCTCCCGGGGGGCATTTGGCAGTGCCTGAAGAGGGGAAGCGATGCTGCCAGGCACCGTACATCATGCAAGACCATCATCTGTCCACGTAAAAGAATGACCCAGCGCAGAACACCAGCACAGCACTGCCACGCTTGAGAAATCCTGCGTTAGGAAATGGCAGTGCACCTCACTGAGACAATAGCTAGTCTGTAAAAACAATAGGAATTATGAAATGCTTTCTATTGAACTGAATACTACCGCACTAAGGAGACCAGGTATTTGAAGGGGCTTGCCTGGATTCTAAATTAGCTCCCCCCTCACAGCTACCTGGGAAAATATAGCTCAAAGAAATCCACTTCTGCTTTGGAACTGGGATTATTAAACCTTTGTAATGTCCGCTCCTCACAGCCTTCTCCCCTCTGTGCCAATGCTGTTCTGAGGGCAGAATTTGCTATTCTAATGAGAAGTCAGCGCACAGACTAAAAAATGATAACAGTGCAAAATACATCTCTCTAGAACAAAGTTAATTTAGGTGTATAAAATCTCCATTGAAATACTGTCACTTTTCCCCCAGATCCTAACTTAGAAAATATGCGGCTGCCATGGTGTCCCTAGGAGAGAGTTGCTAAGGAAACCAGAAGCCATCCGACTGCCTGCTGAGGCACTCTACCCCTGTGGATTACCATGGTGGCCCATCAGTCATTCTGAGAGTTAGGGACACCATGGTGAACAAAATGACGACTTTATCTATTTATCCCAGGGGAACAGTTTTGAGGAATAGCTTTACTCAATGCCATCAGAAGATTATCGAATGACCCTTCTGGATAATGGCACAGAAAATAGATTCACTCACTGAAATGCTACCTTGGAATACATTTCCTGATCCTTAATGGCTGTGATTATAAAAATGCAAAGCATATCTGATATACTAAAAAAAAAAAAAAAAAACCACAATAATAACTAGGTGAGGCCAATTATATGCTGCACGTTAGTGGTTGTTACCCAGAAGCACAATGCATTCAGCTCAACATAGCTCTTGCATCTTTGTCACCGAAGCTGACAAAAAATAAAAAAATAAAAGACCTCATAAAACTCTCCCACAGAGTTTCAGGCACAAGATGGATTTTTTTAAGTGAAGTTTTGCCAGTGTCATTATGTTTGGAATATCATAGCAGACAATGGATAGGGTGAGGTTTCAGTCCATGCGTCCAGGATTACGATGCTTTAAAAGGAGAAGCCAGGAGAGTCTGCAGTGGTTCATCAGGCAGAGGGCAGCAGCTGTCATGTACCACCTGCTAGGCTGATGTGCCAGTGGGCTCGTGACCTCACCTGAGCTACATGGACCTGAACATAGAGATATAAGTGTGAGGCTCCCGCAGAAAGAGTCCTCTCCAGTTACTGTCCTCTGACTAGGTACCCACTGGCCAGAGCCACGCTGAGCCTTGTGGGTTTCACCTGTGCTGAGCTCCCCTCTGCTCCCTTGTGCCTTCGGGGTTGTCTCTATGGCCTTCCAGGGCAGACATGTACTGATCCTGTTTGCCCAGTGACTGTGGACCAGATCTACCCCCCAGCAGGCCTGCAGCTCCTCCGGCATGTGGTAGGTTCTCAATGGTGAAAACCCTTTCCTGAGTGTGCTCTCTTCTGGGTATCCTCTCTCAGCCCAGGCTGCCCTTCAAAGTTTTCTTTCCATCATCATCATTGGCCTCCACACATAATGTAATGAGCACTTACAAGATACTTCCCCATTAAACTGCTTCCTAGTGTCTTTAAAGCTGTCTGTCATAAGGTTGGTCTCAAGATGATACATCCTGCCTCTCTGCCATCCCAGAATTTATGCCATGTTATGAAAATAAATGCCAGGCCAGAGAGATAGCTTGGTGGCATAAATGCCTGCCTGGCAGGAGCAAGGTCTTAAGTTCGATTCCAGTACAAAAACAACAACAACAACAAAAAAACCTCTTAGTAAGTCTCATTGACTTACTCCAGTCATCAACCTTTGCCCTCACAGAAGCCAACTCCTGGGAGGCATGCAGCTTGAATACATTGGTAGGTTTTGCCCATGACAACACAAATGGCATAAGCAATTATTTTTCTATGAGCTCAGCTCTCCTGTTTTCGCTTTTCATCAGTGATGCCCACCCTCTCCAGAGAGGAAATTGCCCTTTGTTTCTATAAAGGTCAGTGATCTATAAGACAGTATTATATCATGGCACTAGTTCTATGTCTCCTGCCAACACAGTGAGTGTCTCTTTCTCCTGCCTGCCACATGTTAGTCTTTATGCCACATGAACCTCTTTCCTTATCACTCTGTGTGTATTTGTTTGTGTGTGTGTGTTGACTATTGCATAATCCTTGCCATGTATATATTTATCTATTAATTAATTAATTAATTGATTTTTGTATTTTAGGGAAGGGTCTACAGGGTGTTCAGGGTCTCACTACTAGATTGGACTTATCGTGATCCACTTGTTTACAGCCTCCCAAGAGCTGGGATTACAGGCATGCTCTACTGTATTAACTCATTTAATTCTGATCATCTTAATAGGCAGATACAACTAGTGCTCCCATTTACAAGTGCATCAACCAAGGCCATAAAAGCTTATTTTCACTTGCCCAAGGCTGAGAACTCACTTGACATCTGTCAAATAACCTGTGCTAGTCTTAAAGCTGTTGTCTCTTGTGTCTAAAATAAGAGAAGATAGGAAGTTAATGAGCTGGGGGACCTAGGAGAGTGTCTTTTCTTTATTCATGATTAGGCATGGAAAATGTGAATCATAAGCATGGTGAGTTCTGTCATCTGATTTGCTCTTAGCCTACTGCTTTGGAAGAACAAAACTGAAGACAAGGATTGGTTCTTTCAGCCCCAATCTCCGCCCTTGCCCAGCCCAGTGAGTCAGTCTCTCTCCAGATGTTCAGCCCCCACCTTACCAGAAAGATTAGAAGACACCAAGACAACACTGGCCAGGGACAACATTACCCAGAGTTTTAAAGTCACAGGTACTTGGGACTAAAGCAAATGGAAATCAAGGACCAGGAATAGATGACTATGTCATTTGTCAGGATGAAAATATTTTTGAAAGGGAAAAAGAATATTATTCATAATTATACTAGCACCATTTAAGTAAGCATGAAATGCCCTGGGCACACCTACACATAGGACAACTCTATTAGGCCAAAAAGACACCCTCAGACTCTATGCACAGGTCAAATGGGTCTGACAAGTGTGGAAAGTTAATGAACAAGCTAAGGTAGGGATAAGGGTACAGGTACCCAGAAACTATGGTGATCACCAAGGGACTGGTACAGGTGGAATGGATCCCGAGCCTTCTGCATGGGCTGGAGCGGAGTAGATGGTGCTGCTCATAAAGCTGGGCCATAGCACCTATCAGCATCGCCAGACTTGCCATGAGGTTCAGAGAAAGGGGACAAGTCCTTGCCTCTCTCCTCCTGCCTTTAGTCACCTGCTAGAGTCACGCACTCGCCCCAAACTGACCAGAAGCCAGAGGAGAAACCAACCTAGACAGTGTCACCTGAAAGGGACCTAATTCCTTGTCAGTCAGAGCAGGGTAGAGAATGGGTTTAGAAGCAGATTCAAACAAAAGAATCAATAACCTGGGGTGGCTCTCATGGCGTCCTTCTCCCCTTGTGCATTGGCTACCATAGGAAATCCAGATTTTCAGAGCACTCCCTGTCTCCTGGTCTTCAAAGCCATCAGTCACCACACAGACCACAGTGTGTCCCCATTGCCACTCCCAATGGCTGACTCCTTTCCTCTAAGCTTCTGAAACTTAGCACAATTAAGTTTTCCCTCACACTGTAGCCTTCATTCTTTGGCTCCAACTCAATTTTGTTTCAAAGTAGATCAAAGATATTTGCATTGCCACGCCCTCATTGCCACTTTTTCTTTATCCATAACAAAGCCATGGCTTCCCACTACACTATTTGTGATCCCACCTTGTGGAACTGCTTAAAGCACTCAAGCACCTCTTTTTTCTTCAAGTCCTTAATGCTTAAAGTTTATTTTTTCTTCTTCTTTTTTCTTTTCAATTTCTTCTAACTTTTTTGTTGTTGCTTTGTTTTGTTTTTGTTTAAATCAATTTTGCATGTTTATATCTTGTAAACTAAACACCTAATTTTAAGATATTATGCAATATAGCAACTGTTGTTGAATTCCTATCACTTTGGTTAGGGAAAGTTTGTATTATTTGTAATGCTTTTTGTCTACTATTTTGTATTTTTTTTCCAGCTCAGCCTGCTGTAGTCCAGCTCTGACAGGGCTACCTCAGAATGTGGTGCCAGGGATTGAACCATGGTCTCTGCACTTTGCCTAAGCCTGCATAGTCTACACTTTGCCTAAGCTTACCTAAGCAAGTGCTTTAGATCGCTTAGCTATCTTGCTGGCCCCATTCTGTATTCTTTAAACAAAGATTAAAAAAAAAGATGAAGTTGGGCGTGGTAGTGCATGCCTGTAATCCCAGCACTTGAGAGGCTGAGGCAGCAGGATCAGTGCGAGTTCAAGACCAGCCTGGGCTACAAAAGTGAGCTCAAGGCCAGCCTGAACTACATAGCAAGACCCTGTCTCAAAAAGAAAAAAAAAAAAGATGAGAGCACTGGTCTCATAGATACCCATTTCACCATCAGTCCCTCTATTCCTTGACTGCTTCAGTATCCATGGGAATACTCTTTCTAGGCACCTTGGATGCTTCGTGTGTCTTTTGGATTTTCCCTTCCTTGGTCATATGCTACATCTCACACCATCTATGACATGTGCCTCAGATATGATCTTAATAGAAAACAAATCTTTTTCTCAGTATCACCTTCTATCCTTGGACTTCACCTCCTTAAGAATAAGGCTCTATGTACTCTCAAATTAAATCTTTAATCTACTTCTTTCACCATGGGCATGTGTAAAACTACCCTCCACTTCCTGTCAGGTTATCATTTACCTTCGCTTCCAGTCTAGGTCCTAAGGTCTGTGGAGTTGCATATGCTCAACTCCCTTGATTTTGTTTCCCTTTGTAATATTCACCTGTTTTTCTGCATACAATGAGGCTGCTATAACAAAGTGCTGCACACTGGATAGTTTAAAGAGTGTAAATGGACTTCATGTAGTTCCAGACATCTTTTTGCTCATGGAACACATTGTTGATAACTGATTTGACCCTGTGACCTGTTCTGGCTGCCATCATGTGACGTTGCATTTACCTGTTTTCCTCTTCCATGAGAAAAGTGACCCAGGAAGACACAACTCCACCTGCATCTCCCAGCATGCCGATCTCAAATAAAGCCATAAAGGACTAGAAGTGAATATGGCAGGAATGGAGAGACTGGCTTTGAAATTAGACAGTACTAAACTCCTACCTGAATGCTCCCATTTATGAGTTGTCTAACCTTGAGAAAGATATTTAGATTTTCTGGGTCTGTTTGCTTCTCCATAAAATAATGCCATAACCCTACTTGATGGGGTTTATTGTAAAGATTAAGTGAAACACCGAGATAGGAGTCAGAACAAAGTCTGACACAGCCTCTGTGCTCAATAACTTGTAATGATAGATATTAGCCATTAGAGATAAGGAAGCCACACTATGTAGAAATCCATTCCTACACACCCAGCAGCTAGCACCAGGCATACAGGCCATTAGAGAGCAACCAGTACTGCCCACTGGCTGGGGCTGTGTCACAACTTTTCATTTGTCAGTGACTTAACATTTAGAAGAAGGGGCTTTCACAGTCAGAGCAAGTTGAAAAATGAGTAAAACTCCAGAGAGCATTTAGCCACAAGCCAACTTAGATGACCATGGACTTCTCAGCTAAAACTGCCAGCTGGGCTGGATTTTACATGCAGTTTGAGCAAAAGCAATGCTGTCCCAGAGGTGGTTGCAAATTTGCAAGTGTGATACGTGTGTCAAAAACTTGGGCAGAGATTAGCTTCAAGACTATGACATTTTTGTCATATGTCAACAAAGCCTGGAGCAAATGGGGAGTCAGAAAAACACTCTGAGAGTCTTCAGGGGGTCAGCATGAGAGCTGTCAGCAGGCTTAACCTTCCAGATGGCTGAGGCAGCATAGGAGGTCACCTTTATAACAGCAAGAATGCAGGCACCGGAAATATGTGGTTTCTTTAACTCCCCTTCTAGGATCCAATGGCTCAACATACTCAACCTAATGTGGTACACGGTAGTCTTTTCCTGGGCTCTTCCCCTCATAGCAGGCTTCCTTTTCAGGATCATCTGTGGCTACTTTGTACTGAGTGCCCCCAAAGGCAACAAGCACCCTAAATGATTTTACATGCATGATCACATTTTCTCCTAACAAATGTTTGTTTATCTAAGCAACCAATGTGAACTGACTCCCTAGGAGGCATCCCTAACGGTTTACCATTTTTCAAGAGAGCAAGTTGAGTTTTGTAGAAGGAATCAGGTCCTTCAAGAGGTGAGCAGGAGAGTTAAGATGTGAAGGGAGCCGGTTCTCACCCTGTTGCTGGGCAGCTGCACTCCATGCAAGCAAACACAGGTAGGGCTGGGTCTGGAGATCAGGATCTGGTCCTGTCCTGCAACAAGCCACTGAGTTAGTAAATTGCTGAACACTTTGGACCTCTCTTTTGTTGTTTCTGAGACAACTAAATGATGAAATATAGCAACATGGATCTGATAAACATAATGCTGAGTGGAGGAATCCAGCAGCAGCAGAGCATTTACCTGGTGATTCCAGCTGCCAAGACTCATGAAATTCTGGCTTCCTTCAGCAGGAAGGAGAAGAATGTAATTAGCTCCATGAATGCTTGAGTTTCAATAAAACAATATGATTTTTTTAAAAATATCATAACACAAAATGAATCTGAAAATAATGCCTGCAGTAAAACCTTGGATCACAACCCACTTATTCTTCAAGTGTCCCCAAGCTTTCAGGTATTTTTAATAAATTTAAAGGTAATAAACAAATAGTATGTGAATCATATGAGTAGTATGTAACTCCAAGCATCACATGATGAGAACAGAGCCAATGGTGTTTCTATGTCTGTCCGTTTGTCTGTCTGTCTCTGACTCTGTCTCTGACTGTCTGTCTGTCTGTCTATCTGTCTGTCTGTCTGTCAGTCTGTCTTTCTCTGTCACTAAGGATTGTGAATTATCATCTCATAACGACAAGAGGTTTTGGAGGAGATTTCCACAGAGGAGAAAGAGAAAAAGGTGGAGCAGTTCCTCAGTCCAAGTGGGATTCAAGGAGTTGTGTACACTGTGGGAAACACTGCAAAATTTTACAGAAATTCACCACAGAAATAAGGCTGTGGCAGTGCAAGTGATGAACCTGTCTCATGACGATGCAATGCCACAGTTCTCTAAAGTCCTTGACAGGAGGCAAAAACAAGGTCACTGGATGGACTCCTTATTAAAGGTTCAGGTAAAGAAAGATTCCTTTGAGCCATTACACAGCAAGGCAGTGATTCTGTGATACTGAAAGTCCTACATAATAGCCCTCCTCTCTCTCCTTCACATCAACAACAAAGGTTTTCAAAGGTAAGCGCCAATTAACTTTTTTAACATATATATTTTATATTTGCTTCATTCTTTTCTATTATATTGCATAGGAGCATAATCATTTCAGACGAGCATTTTGGGGTTGTGTAAGGCATCCCTCGTGCTCCTAGTATTTCTTATGTGGAAATTTTCCTTGCGGCACAAGTGCCCTGGATCACAAGCATGCTTCTGGAATGAGTTGTGAGAGCTAAGGTTTAGTGGTACACAAACTCGAATCTGTATACGGAATTGTTCTGAGCATGATTCCAGACCCCTGCTCGCTACCTGCCCGGGAACGTCTGCCCCTGCAGCAACCTTCTAGGATCCTGGGGTGTGTCAGAGCTCCAGGCCTAGAGAAGTGATAGGGCCTAGAGAAGTGATAGGGGCGAGGAGCTAGGCTTCCAAAGAACTGCAGGTTGTAGAGTTGACTTCTCCCAGGCAGCCTTGAACTCACTGTCAGAACTTCCTTGATGAGGTCACTCCTCATCCTCTGCCCGGGTGATTTTTCTTGGGGATGTGCTACTCATTTCTTTGTAAAACCAACCACGCCAGAGTGAGTGCATGGCCAGTGACAGCCTGCCCACCCGCAGTTCCCACCCACTGGCCAGAATGACCTTGAAGGAGCCTTCACTGCTGCCTTCCTCGCTCTCTTCAAATGCACAACTTTTTATTTAAGTAACACTCGCAGTTACCCTTCTGAAATAGGCACAATAAATACTACAGTGAATTCTCTCTAATGTAGGTCAATTTCTGCTTATCAAATATTTGAACATATTATAGGTAATTTTATTTTCATTTTAGGACTGGTGTAATAAAGTAATTACAATTGCATTCAAACTTAATTTCTTTCTTTCTTTCTTTCTTTCTTTCTTTCTTTCTTTCTTTCTTCCTTTCTTCCTGTATTTTAGGGAAGGGTCTACAGGGTGTTCAGGGTCTCACTAATAGAAGGGACTTGTAGTGATCCGACTGTTTACAGCCTCCTGAGAGCTGGGATTGCAGGCACACACCACCATGCCCAGTCTCAATTGCCATCTCAACGCACCTCTGGGGCGAGGCCCACACAGCAGGCCCCTGGGGAAAGAATCCCCCAGCCCCTACGCCTGCTTGCAGCCACGTTAATCCTCTGAGCTATTCGGCTGGCCCTCAAACCTAATTTCTTATAATACAATATTTATATAAAGTTAAAATTCCATGTTTTCCTCTATCAGTCTCCCCTCCAATCTCATTCACTAGAAACAACTGTTCCTTGTAAACAGTTCAATTTTGCTGCTTGTGAACTGAATGTTCTTGTGCTTTTTGAAGATGCAGTACACACATACAGATTTAATTTGGCCTTTAACAACAGTGAAAGTGCCTGTGAGATACCTCAGTGGACTGAGGGACTGCTTAGGCAGAAGCAGGGACTGGGCCTCTATTCCTGGTATCACATCCCATGCAGGTTCCACCCCAAGCACACTGAGCTGGCCCCTGAGACCACTGGGGAGGCTGAGACAGAAGAATCACTACAAGTCTAAGCTGCGTAGTGAGACCCTGTACCATCACAATAAACACACACACACACACACACACACACACACACACACACACACACAGAGAGAGAGAGAGAGAGAGAGAGAGAGACCCCAGTGAAACAAATACTGCATCAAGGGAAGCAAAGTGAAAAATAAAATAGTAGAGAGTGGTGGGGGAAGGGCCAGGGAACCTGGAGCCTCATAGCTTCCTCTCAAAGGAACAGCACATTCTCCACTCTCTGACGTTCTTTTTTTTTCTTTTTCTTTTTCTTTTTTTTTTGTAATTAGTATTCCTTTTAATAAGAAATAACAGGGCCCGGCGGGATGGCTCAGTGGTCTAAAGCGCCTGCTTGGGAAAGCTTGGACGGCTTCAGGGACTGCAGTTCAATCCCCGGCACCACATGCTGCGCCAGCCCTGCCTTCGGGGCGAGCTGAGCCAGCCATAAAAATGAGTGAATAAACAAACAAAGGTTCTGAAACAAAAAAGAAAATAAATAAATAAAATTAAATTAAAAAAAAAAAAGAAAAGAAATAACAATGCGACAGTTTCAAAACACATCAGTAGTACATTCCCAATAATTGATACATTCTTGCCCATGGGCATAGAATAGAGACCCAGGGTTAGAAAAACTTTTAATTTTCCTTGGGGTATTAGAAATGTAGATTTGTTTATGTAAACTTCTGGTTTATACATTAGGTAATTAAATCAGATTTCTTAAGATATAGGTCAGAAGAAGTGCTTCTTTAGGCCTCATCCAGCCAGGGAATTGCCAGCCTGGAATCTCTGTTGCAAACACAGTCCTCTTCTTGCTTATTTTCATGTAAACTATGTGATAAACAAGTTTCCAGATCCAGGCACGAGTTCCCTAGATTTTTTCATGGTTCCAAGTGTTCCACTGCATAGCTGCGCCTCTAACTAATTCCTTATTGAAGGTTAAGAACTCAGCAAGCATTTAAATACAATAATTGACTTGCCCTATGTACCTGGTACAGGATCACGCTATGCAGCTCAGATCTGTAGTCATCTTCCTGTATTCAGCCTCCCCAACACTGAGACTGCAGGTGTGGACCACCACCCCTAGTCTCAGTGATTAACTTTCTAATCCTTATTTCTGACCTAACATCTGTTTGTCTCACAGTTCTATTTTTTCATTTTACTGTTTAAAAGTCTTTCTCATACCAAGTTCCTTACCACACTTTTCCAAAAGAGCTTTCAAGTGATTGCTTCCTAAGCTCATCTGTTGATCTATCTTTTACACCAGCGTAGTTTCAGCAAAGATTCACTTGGAACTGGTTTGTCAGAAATGGAACCATATGTATTGGAGGATTTGCATTCATAACCATTGATCCACCCTGGTTTAGTCTCCAAGTGCCCCCACTTGAAAAATAAATTACACGGCCGCTGTTCCCATAAGCTTACCAACCACATGGAACTCATACTTCATCATAATTTGCTACTGCAGTCATTTTTTATTAACACTTTACATTTTTTATCACATTCTACATAAAAAATGATATACTCTAATTATATACTTAACTCTAAAACCAAAGCATTTTATATTATTGAAAATATTTTACAGATATTTGAATGACTATTTTATTTTTATTTTCTTTTTTCCTATTACTCTCATTTTTGGAAACTTAGCTTATTTCCAAATATTAATAATATAGATAACAATAAATAACTTTAAGCAGAAAACTCTTCACTTTAAATCATTTCACTTAATAAGACTCCAGAAATAGAGTTTCTCAAGAAGGGTTGCAGGGATTTTTAAAGGCCCTTGAGATGTTTGACAAGTTCCTCCGCTGAAGGCTCAAAACACTTTCCATTCCTCCAGCTGCATTGAAAATGTTTAAGCCCTGGCACTCAGTCTTTGATATTGAATACTCTCTTTTCTTATAGTTCTATTAATTGATAGGTTAAAAATAGCATCTTATTGTTATTCTAACTTCCATTTTATTGGTAATGAGTATGGTTAAAAAATGTTCCAATATTTATTAGTCAGGGATATGCCTAAGGTTCAAATTGCCTTTCTTCCTTTCCCCTTTATTTATGGGAAACGTAATGCTTTTAGTAGCTTTGGCATGAATTCTTTTCATGCTAGGGATAACAGCCTTGGCCCTCTTTAAAGAAAGTATTTCCCCTTGTTTACTTGCCTGTTAAACAATTGTGAGAGAAATTATAAATCTGGATGTCAAAAATTTATCAATCTTTCTGTTTGTGATTCCTTTCCCTCCTTTCCAGCTTATGAAAAGAAAATTTTCATCCTACTCCTATGGCTACATTTGACCACTATTCATTTCTATTTGCTCTTTTAGTTTTTTTTTTTAAAGCAAACTCAGTTATTTTTGGTAAGGCCACCTCAATATAAGACTGAGATTTAGCAGGAAGTTTTATCATGTACACTGTTTTGTTTTGTTATTTTTTCCTCCTTGGAATTTCTACCGGTGCTCTCCATTGTCCATGTTAATAAGATGTTTCCCTTCCAAGGCAGCCATGCAAAGGCACAATCTGAAACATAAAGAAGAAGAATACATGCTTTTCTCTTGCTTCATTATTCATTATTCAATTAAGAAATGTTCGTTATTTCTCATACATGAGACACACCCTATTTTTAACCAAATAAATTTAACAGAAAGATGCTCATTTTGTCTGTCTGAGACCATGGTAAAAATGAAGTGTTGAATTATAAAAATATGTTGTTTCCCAAGTAACTGTGCACAGTTTTTGGCATCTACAAGATAAATTATAATCTGGAGGATTTCTTTGAACTGTTATCAAAAAATTCAATGACAAAGACTAGCATCATTTTACAATGCAAAAGAAAGATCCAAGCAAACTCCCCAGACAACAAATTGTTTATCAGTTTGTTGAAGTAGAGCAAGTGCATAATTTTTTGACCCAGCTGACACATTCAATTATCTTCTAAAAGTTTCTACCATAGGACTTCTTTCAGTCATTTGTTTGGTACAAAAATGTAATCCACAATTATAGATATTTCGTGTGCCTTCTATCAATGCCTTCCTGAGGCTTTTTGTCTTCCAGAAAAACTGGAGAAAAGAAGAACATAAACGCATAGCAATCAAGATTTGCAAAATGGCCATGAGGGGCAGTGAAGGAATTGACAGCTGAAAACAGGGAAAAAATACGTGCAGTATAGTACACACTTTGGTTGTGCAGAGGAAATGATTTGCCACCTATCATAGACTCACAGATGTCGAGGACTGAAAAGGACTTTGTGAGCATTAATTCACTATTCTCCTTGCTTTCACTTAGAACCAATAAAACTTTCCAAATCTATGTGCATATCTTAAAAATGTGATATGGTAGCAGAATAAGAAGGTAGGTTTGAGGATAATGCTGAATTTTTAACAACATTTTGGGGGGCTATTATAGTATTTAACCTAAATAATTCTGAGGGTTTTTCTTTAAATATATAAGGTTATAAATACTGGCTGAGTTTCTTCTATGTTAGTAGGATCTCAGGTATGAGTAATAATAAGTACACAGGACCTGCAATCAAGCTCTTGGGAGACTGTAAGCAGGCAGATCACTATGAGTTCCATAACATAGTGAGACCCTGAACACCCTGCAGACCCTTCCCTAACATACAAAAAAAAAAAAATGCCAATGATTTTTCTTTTTCTTTTACCCCTCCCAAAGAGAGCTGGAAAGAAAAGTTGTCAACTAACCTTGAGATATTTGCTGATGTTTTACCAGTCCTCAAAGGGAAGAAATTTGCATGCGTTCCCAACTCATATTTTTCCTATGAAACCTTTATCTCATTTCTTCTGGTTTATTTGCCAATTGAATTATAGAATAGAAATAATTAAACTTGACAAAAAAATTCTTTCATATGATGTTTTCTTGTAAGCTTGATATCAGCCATCTGTGAATGGTTCAGGGGCTTTCTCTTCCTTCCCTTGAAACTTTAAATCAATGAGAGACAGCAAGAAGACTGTGCTGCCAAATGGCATGTGACAAAAACTTTCTTTTCCCTTTGTATCTCATGTGGAGCTTCACCACTGCCACCCCAGGTGCTCATGTTTATAGTTCTAGAAAGGAATACCCAGGACATGGCATCTGATTTTACGTTGCTCTGCTTTCTTCAAGAGACACAAAAATCTGCTTGGTGGATCAATGCCAGCACTGATGTTCATGGGCTGTTTTGTAACAGTGCTGTCTGCAGCATGTGATTCTAGCCTCCTTTTAAATAAATGGCAATTGACCACATTAAATACTTACTGTTTTACCTAAAATGCAAGAGATAACTGACATAACAAAAGACCATTTATTTATAGAAACCACTTAGTATATAACCAGAAGAATTTAAAGAAACTATCATTCTATATTCAGATTACATTAGTCAAGGTTGAGAATTATCTAGAGAAAACCTAAAACAATAGGCAGCTTAGTTGATGTACAGTGAAGAGTGGATGATAATTAATCACTCAGTCTCTTATTTCTCTATTGCCAACCTCAGAGAAAGGATTTATACAACTCAGGTTATTTTATGTGAAATCAACTTCTAAAACTATCTCTAAGTTATTGTCCAGTTGGAAAAAAAAACTGATGTTACTTGAGAGAATGGAAAAGGCAACTGTATTACTTAACTTTCTCAGCATGGAGATAGAAAATCTGATTCCCACAATTCAGAGGAGGAGAGATGTTATTTGGTTTATAGTTTCTGAGGATTCACTCCATGGTCAGTTGGCTCCAGTGTGAAAGCAGCATGGCTAAAGGATGAGGCTGAGCAAAGGTGCTTAGGGTGACACACAGGAAGCAGAGCTGAACAGGAGCAGAAGGAACAGAAAGCAGATCACGCACAGACTCTGAACCTATGGGCTCTCTGACCCACTTCATGACCACCCCACATACCCAGAAGGGAGTTCCACCAGCCCCCTGCATGGATTTCAAAGACAATCAAGTGGACACTCTAACTAACAGCCACAGCAATGAGACAAAAATCAATGGAATCAATAATCATTTTCCTACCTATCAATCTTCATCATGAAGGTCATCATTTTACATATATATACACAAACATCAATATATAGCATTATTAAAACGTGATAGCTACAATTACTGTTCAGCAAATATCTACTTTTCCTCATCCTACTGAGAATGAAATTGACCCCACTAATTGATTGGATGCTGGAGTTGTCATGTGACTTGCTTTGACCAATGGAATAACAGCAAAGGTGATGCAAGTAGCCTTAAACGTGCTTATGTCTCTTGGCTTGCCTGTTTCTCTAGTCACCAAGTATGGCCAAGGTCATTATTGCTTCTTAGCGCTTATTTTTTGGCCCAATAATAAAAATATTGGGATTCAGACTAAACCAAACCAGCAGTCTGGAGCTAGGGCCCCTAAACCATAGTTGGAAGCAGTTTATGCATTGAGGCCCTTAGCAATAAACTCACTTGTAAGCTTTTTAAAACCAAAGAACGCATGTGAATTGTTGTAAATGACTGCATATGCGGTTACCCTGTGATGCAACATCCTTCTGTCAATAGTTGCCTGCACATATAATTAAGCTTTGACTGTGAACTATAGCAACAGACTCTATGATCAACACTTTAATTATCTCAATTTAATCAAACAACGCCATTACACAAGTGACATTATTAACACTTTAGTGCATATGAGGAGACAGAGAGCTATGGAAGGGTTAGGAAACTCACTCAAGAAGATATAACAAGTAGGTGGAATGTGAGTTGAATCTGTGTCTTTTTTATTTCAGTGTCTTCATGATATCTCAAATATGTAATTCCACCAGAAGGTAGAGAGATGAAAGCAATGTCTGGTACTTGTTGGGGAGGTTGTGTAGGGCTTGGAACCACATAACTGCACACAGCTCTTTTATTTCATTCCCAGCTGTTATCACAAATGTTTTTAAAGTAGCGCTTCACCCTTTGCCAAGAATTAGGCTAATTCAGCACTTGAAAGTTTATTCCAAGAAGCAATTGATAAGGAGTTCCACTACGGAGAAAGACAAGACACTTTATTTCTCAGAAGGCTTGGACAAAAAAAAATAATAATGCCATCAAATCTAGGAGATGAATGTTCTGGCCATGAAACAATTGAATGCTAGTATTACTTTGATGCTCAATACTGTCTTTCATACCCTGGAGCCAGAGAGATGATTACTGTATGAAGTATTCCCAGCTTTGATGATGGCAAGAGAGGACTAATAAAATAGTGTTACTTCACTTACAATGACAGGAAACATTCCAAGTGGCTGTCTCTATAGATGTCAGGTCTTGGAATGGTTTATGACTACTATGAAGATATTTCTGGACCCACGGAGAAGTATGAGAGTTAGAAAAAACATCAACAACATCATCTTTTGTGTCCAAAGATTCATAAGTATGCCAAGAACTTGATTCTCAACTTTCTAGTTCTATAGAAGGCTAGGAATTGTATAGCTGTAGGATAGGAATGACTGAGATACATGGGAGCTGGAGGATCCCAAACAAATGTTGGATTCATTCATTCATTAATCAAATTGACGAATATTTTTAAGGGTCTACATGTGACAAACATTGTGCTTTCTCCAGAAACACAGCAGAGGAACAAAAGAAACAAAATGCCTCCTGGATATTATAGAGTCTGAAAAAAAAATGTGACAGGTAAAGAAAGGACACAATATACGCTCGTGCAGTGCAAAAAGATAAAACAAAATGAATGACAATCGGCATAATTTGAAGTGTGTTCAGATATTGTGTCTCTTTGAAATCCATATCTGAGTAGCATTCATGATGAAGTAAAAACATAAACCATGTTAGAAACTCTGAGAAAAGCACTCTGGCCAGTGCAACAGTCTAAAATCGCGAACAATTGTGTGATGGGAGAAATATGTCAAACTTAGTATGAATGTAGAACGGCAAGAGAAACAGTGGTGGGAGAAATATATCAAAGATTGATAGTAGCCAGATGTGAGGGCCTTGTAGGACATGACTGGAATTTGTCTCTCCTATCCTGATAAGATCAGGCACCTCAAAAAAGTTTGCACACATCTATAAATTTATTCTTCTTTGAAGGCTTGCAAGTGCTGTGTCAAGAGACTGTGACATTGAAAGCAGGAGTTTGGAAGCCAGATCTTAAACATGTGGGGGGGAAAAAAAAGGTCAGGAAAAGAAGGAAAGCAGCAAAGAGGAAAAAATGAAGGGGAAATATCGGGTAAGTATATGCACAGTAAAGCTAAGAGCATTGTACTATTAATTTCTATCAGTTTTTTTTTTTTTTTTTTGTCTTTTTGAGATAGGGTCTCTCTATGCAGTTGAGGCTGGCCTTGAGATCACTTTTGTAGCCCAGGCTGGTCTCGAACTCGCACCAATCCTCCTGCCTCAGCCTCCCGAGTGCTGGGATTACAGGCGTGAGCCACCACGCCCGGCTTCTATCAGTTTTTTTAAGGTAACAGTTAATGTTTAAATTTTTTACTTCAACCAATTTTATATGCTAATATCTGTAATCTGAGCAACTACACTGAAGACAGTAATGTACAATGTAACACTCACTGTTAAATATATTTCACCTTATTAAAGATGTGTCTTGTTTCTAATGTCTTATTGAAAGGAAGAGTTAATGTTCAATTGTTTGGCTGGTCTTGCATGCCTGTATCTGATAGTCTGAGCAACAAATTTGATGATATAAATGTATAGTAGAACAATTATTGTTAATTTTCTATCTCTTTTAAAATACTGTACCATGTTCATTGAAAAGAGAAATTACTGGACATATTTTGAAGATAAAACTGATAGAATTTGTGAGGACAGTGGACTTGAAATATGTGAGGAGATGATCCAAAGATCATTCCAAAAACTTTACCTCAAGCAGCTGGGCACATGGTGCAGCCATTTATTCTGCAGGAAATATCATGAGCAAGGAGAGGTAGCACGGATAGACAGAGCAGGCAAAGGCTGCACTTCTTTGCCTATTAGACACACACATGACAATGTTAACAGGCATCTGAGTATACATATGTGAAATTCAGGGTAGAAGTGCCAGCTATATAGGCATTTAGAAATCAACCAAGTATTTATCAGGGGAACAAACAAGTTCAAAATTTAAAGGCCGAATATGAGAAAAGAAGTTAGAAAGTAGAACAAAAGGGAAACAGGGCATGGTCCGAGGACAATCTTGATGTCTCAGAGGCTGAGAAATGTGTCCAAAGAGGGTTGGTATTGCTAGTGAGACAAGATATTGCTAGGTAGTCAAGTTGCTGAATTGCTGCTAGTTTGTCAAGCAGAGGAGGACTGAATAACTCCTGTAGGATCTAGCAATGCGGACATCACTGATGACCACCAGCAATGCTGCTTGTCTAAATGGTGAGAGCAAGACAGTGACTAGAATTAACCCAAGAGTGTGTGCAAACTGAAGAGTTTTGCAGCAAAGGTATGGAGCAGGGGGCATCCTAGAAGAACCAGGACAAATCTGTGTTTGTTTTAAATAGAGGAGATAAAATGCAAGTATCTTACATTATGGAAAATGCTCTAGAAGATAGGAAAACAGAGAGAAGCATGATAGTGGGACCAATAGCTATGTATGTTCTGGTGGGGATAGGAATCCAATGACTGCTGGAAGCTCTGGCCTGGACTACAGTGTGGATGTGATACAGGTAAGTAGGCAGGGGGCACAGGGCATTGTTCCAGTGGAAGGTAAGTTAGGAGACTGGGGAGGAGGCTGAAGAAATGGCCTTCTTATAGATTCCAGTTTAGTTTTATTTTGCTTTATGCCTCAAAATGAGATTAAGACACGAGTTGAAGCTGAAGATGAGATATTTAGGTTTGAGGGGGAAGAGAGGCAAGCAGACACCAGGAAGGACAAGAGAAGGTGACAAGCACTGGGTGGGGGCCTCTTGACAGTGAGGGGGGCGGGGAGGAAGGTTGTGAGCCACAGCATGGTCAGTCAGTCCAGGTGTGTGCTTCTCAAACCAAATTCAGCCCACGCAAACAGGCAGGGAGTCAAGTGGGCTGTGTTTGAAAGGATTTTACCAGGCAAGTGTGACAGAAGGAGAGGGCCAAGGGGCTCAGTTAATAACCACTTGGTGGCCTGATGGTGTGGAATAATTAATCTAGCTATTTCTAAGCATTTTGTGAATTCTGCTCCCAAGAATAATGTTTTGCTTTTCAGAAGAGATTAAGTTGCACTGCCTTAGAAGTAGAAACAGAAGTAGCTTCTGATGAACTTAATTATGGCTATGAAGGATATGTGTCACCTTTATATTATATAATGTCATTAATAGCATGCAATTGCAGATGAAATGATGTAAATCTTATGCTAAATTGATAACAAATCAATTATCTTAGGGTGAGAATGTCTGATAGAAATGAACAATGCAGATATGCACATAAAGAGAAATCCAGAGAAACTGAATGAAGTCTATCAAATTTCATATAGCATAAAGTTTAAAATCAAGGAGAATTGTGCTTTCCTCTCTGAGCTTCAATTCTACAGACAGCTCTTTCTTACTGCCAATGGTGTTTAAGTGGAATAAGTGATATTTGGCCTTCCTTCCATCTACTTTACATTGTTCTGTTTTCCCTTATTTTCTCTCTTCTTCCATCTTTGCTTCCATTTCTCTGTCCTTTTTTCTCTTTTTTCTCCATCTTTTATTTTTCTCTCTCAATTTTCAGACTTAACATTAAAAAAAGAACAAGAAAGCCCGACTCATAGATAGGAGCTGTCCGTGTGCGCTGAATCTGCCGCTTCCCTTTGCTCTCCAGAGCTTTATCTGATAGCACTTCAGAACTTGAGAGTTACCATAGTAACAGTTTTCCAACCTTTCCTTTTGAAAAAAATCCTTCCAGCCTTGAGAGAAATCATCAGAAAAGTGGCCATAAAACTGCTCCATTCCATTCTCGGTCTTACCTTGCTGTCTGCCCTCAGCGGTAGGTCAAGAGTCTTGCCCTTGCTCATGAAGTGCAAAAGCACCCCAAGTCTGCTCTGGGGATGATTGAAGCCCTTTGTTCCTCATTTTTGCCCTCTCCTTCCCATCCTCCACGGGCACTGAGTGGAGTGAAACTGAGGGAGGGACACAGGAATGTCTCCTTTCAAAAACACTTTAAACTGCTTCCAACTTTCAAGCTGCTGAGTCCTTGTTCTAGAGTTTGACAGATTCCTTGTGTCACAAGAGGTAATTTTTTCCCTGTGCTGGTTTGCCAAAAAAAAAAAAAAAAAAAGCAGTAACCTTGATCACCTGCCACTAAGTAAAAGCAGATTTATTATGTTTGGCACAAAGAATTCTTGTTACAATTAGAATATTGGATTTGCCATCCAGGAGGCAGGTAGTCCATGATGCTTTGCTAGGTTAATGGATAGTTATTGCATTCTTTACCCTTCCACTCTTCCTATTTCCAATTTTTTGTTTCCTTCTTGTCATCCCTTTCTGATTCAGCATTTCCTCTCTGGCTGCAGTCATAAAAAAGATCAGAGATTAGTTGCCTTGTGGTGAAGTGACAGTAACCCTTAACATTAAGATTCCATCAGTATCTTTGTATGGCCCACATGTGGTAGAAGTGAGAGGCAAGGATTGGCTCCTGGACTTATGCTCCTTCCAACCAACAGTCAGAGAGATGGCCCTGCAATCAGCCCGGAGTGCTGCCTTGGGCACTGTCTGCATGTCTATGATGAGTTACTGCCTCCATGATCATGGCTGGGCACAAAGGATGAGTGCCAAGGAACTGCAAAAACTCTTGGCCTTTCCTTGGAGATAAAAAAAAAAAGGTTGCCTTGGAAGCCAGAATTATATTTTGGGTGTTGGGGACCTTTTCACTAAAGTATAACCACTATCACAGATGGCTGACAGGTTATAACTCAGGAGCATACATTGGTATAATGAGACACGTTACACTTGTTGATTGTTTGATGACAATTTCAAGGCCCCTTGCTCTTCTGCTCCCATCTAGGGAAGCCCATGAAAAGCTCTAAGGGCTCTTCCTTTGTACCAGTGGGAATGTCAAGAACCATCTGGACCTCTTCCTTTCTGCCTGGGTGAATTCTCACCATAGCCCCAGCTCCCAAACAATAAAAATCCCAAGCCACTTTCTTTCCCTACTCTCTTGGGCCATTTTTAAGGCACCAGGAGAGGTGGGCTCTAACCTTTCTAGAAAGCTTCACTGTGGAATCAGTAGACCTTTCTGTCCCACCTAGTTTAAGTGTGGGGTGATCAGTCTTGACATCTAATCCTCTTGGTTCTGCGGAATATTGGTGACATTATATTACTTCAAGGGTGAATCTTGCACCTCCATCTAGTAAAGGGAGAAGTTGAAGACTGACAGTGATTTAGTTTCTGTGCTCTCTGAGTCTTCCCAAACATCAAGCAGGGGACAGATGTGCACACACGTGATTGGACAGGACACCTAGAGGAGAATCCAAAACCTCATTGAGAGTATTGGTCTCTCATCTGTCATCTGGTCGGAGCTGGTGGAGAAGAAAGTAAAGAGCTAAGGTAATGGAAAGGAAGCCAAATGGTGGCCAGAGTGGGTATGCTAAGCTAGCAAGTGCCTGAGCTAAGAGTGCATTTGGTTCTGATTCCCAAGGCTATATGCTTCCTTGGCCATTAGACAAAGGCAAACTGGGACACAGATTCCATCTTACTTCTGCTGGGATGACTGCCATCAAGAACACCAAAAATGAATGCTGTCAAGGCTGAGGAGGGAAAGGAACTCTCTGCCTTATTGATGGGTGTTAACTAGTAAGACCACTATGAAAATGAGTGTAAAGTTTCATCAAAATAAATAAATAAAAATTCCATTCAACTCAGTTATTCTCATTATCGCTATCTTCCCAACAGTGAAACACATCATATTGCAGTGATACATACATGCCAGTGTTTACAGCAGCACAACTCATAAAAACTAAATCTTGGAAGTAGCTTATACCCCCATCAACAGATGATGGGATAAAGAAAAGTTTACATATATAAATATAGTGTTGTATTTATGTTGTTAAATATAAAAAGTTTACATATATATGTGTGTGTGTAAATAAGAAATATATATACTATTTATAAAAGCTATAGAACTGTTATATAGGTTTTTCTTAAATATCTAAATTTTTTGACACAGTTTACACATGAGAGCAATACTTTTGAATATGATGGGTTAAATAAAATGTCATTAAAATGAATGATACCTCGTTCTTTTTACTTTCTCTGTGCCTACTAGAAAAATTTATATTTCACATGTATATTTCATAATATATTTCAATGGAACGGTGCTGCTCTAGAAAATTCATTAGATGATTTACTGCTGTCCTTCTTTCCTGTATATAACATATTGTTGGGTTTTGTTTCCTAATCCACTGTGCCAGTCTATTTCTTTTTATTGGAGAATTAAGTCCATTGATGGTTATAATTGAAATGTATTGACTTATGGTTCACATTTTTTTCCCTAATATTGTTTAGCCCTTTTTCTCCTGTGTTTAATCAGTTTCCCTATTTGGTGGGTTCTTTCTGTTCTCATTTGTGGAGCTTGGGTCATTTTAGTCCCTCTCTAAAATATTTGTATGTCATATAGGTTATGTCATATGTTATACATGTAAATCTTATGTAATGTGTATGCTATATATTATACACATTATGCATGACATATATATTTTATGTGTTATGTGTCGTATGCTATTTATGTTATACATTATACATGTTGTGAATTGGAGTAAAATGAGATGTAAAAAGAATTAAAATGCTGTATGTACATGTACAACTTCCACAATGAGTGTACTCATTGTGTATCACAAATGTTTTTAAAACACACACACACACACACACACACACACACACAGAGGCTATGCCTTTGATCCAAATTTCCAGATCAATCAAGTCACAGCAGAGCTAGAATCAGGGTTGTCATTTTTCTAGATGTCTCTCATACATTTCCCCATGATCAGTCCTCCCAACCTCTGCCTCTTCATAGCTTCCAAGTTCTTTGCTGCCCTTGATCCCAATAAATAATATTCTCTTACAAAATCGTCTGTCGCCAACAATGCTGCGACAGCTTCCTAATGCCTCCGGGCTTCTTCATGTGCACAGCAGTCAGAATGATCTGCCGTCTGGATTTGCTTCTCTGTATAATTCATTCACTATCTCCCCATGATCCTCAAGATCGAAATTCCTTAGCATGTGGCTTTTAGGAACTGCTTCTCCAGCTCATACGTGGTTGTCTATTCTACTCCTTAATCCTGCCACCCAGGAGGCTTCACATCCATCCATCTCTGTACCAGGCTTTCTCTTGCCTCCAGAACTGCTCCATTTCCATTCTGTAGGATTTCAGCTTCCACTCCCATCCAGCCTTCTGTACTAATCCTCCAGCCTCAGCCAGGTGACTGTTTCTTCCAAGAAGCCCACTTTGGCTTCTCAGTACTGACAGGTTAAAGCTTACTACATTCTTACTGCATTTCCTGGTAGATATTCTCCAGGATATTATTTAGTCATAAGAAACATCAAAATTCTGTCGTTCTCAAGAAAATGGATGGCACTGAAGACTTTCATGCTGAGAAAAATAAGTCAGACTCAGAAGGCCAATATTGCATGTTATCTGGAAGATGTGGAATATTTTTTAAAAAATGACAAAAAAGTGGAAGGGAGACAATTAGAGGAAGGGAACAAGAGTGAAGAGGAGGAGTGTAAGAGCAAGTAATGGGGCCAAGAGAGCAGCCCAATCCAACATGCGCATGGACTCCACCACCAGCACAAATTGTGAGAAGGGCGGGGGAAGCGAAAAGGAACAATGGTCAGGTGAAAGTGACCAAGTTCCACGGTGAGCAGTGAGCACATGCAAATCTGCCCAAGTGAAGCCCACCAACGAAAATAAGCAAATGGAAGAAATATAACAAATTTTTAAAACTACTTTTTGCAAAAATACAAGATGAAAAAGCCATCCTCACCTTAGCACTTTCCTTACTGTCCCGTGCCCTACTTGATCACCTATGTTGTTTGGCCTATATCTATTTTTTTTATACCAGGGACCAAACTCAAGACCTTGCATTTGCCACACAGGAACTTGTGCCTCTGAGCCAAATCTCTGGCCAAAATTCCTTTATTGGCGGCAGGGGGACCAGGGTTTGAACTCACAACCATGCACTTGCCAGGCCGGCACTCGTACCCCTGAGCTATCTCCCTGGCCCCATGACCTATATCTAGATGACCCCCAAAAGCCTCCCTGTGCCCATGGGTGGCCGGATATAGGGTGTGTAAATGCTCAGATCAAGAGTGTTTAATAGTACCAGCCAGATAGCTCAGTGGGTTAAAGTTTCTACTTAGGCAAGCGCAGAGACCAGGGTTTGATCTCTGCCTTGCCGCATTAGCCCAATCTCAGGGACACTCTGAGATAACAACTGAGACTGGGGGTGGTGGCACATGCCTGTAATCCCAGTATTTGGGAGGCTAAAAACAGGAAGATCCTTATGAGTCCAACCTGTGTAGTGAGACCCTGTAGACCCTGTACTAAAAGCACGTTTTTTAAAGAGTGTGCATTAACTGAAAGGCTTTAGCACAGATCTCAACGTGGTACTTCTCTTAGTTACTTTTTACTCATTGCTGGGACAAATACCTAACGCTCAAAATGAAGGAAGGAAAGGGTTATTTAGCTCACAGTTTGTAGAGGTTTCAGTTCATATTTGACTGGCCCAAGGCTGAGTGGAACAGAGCAGAGAGCATCCAGTTCATGGTGACAGAACAGCAACAAAATGGTGACAGAGGCAGCTAACCAATCAGGGGAGCAGAGCAACAGCCCTAGTCTGTCTCTCTATCTCTCTTTATATTACATTCAGGCTCTCTGCTTCAGCCTATCCACCTTAGGCTATACCCATAACACCAAAAGTACTCAGCCCATAATCCCATCAGTATTAAAACACATAATCCCAGTGACTCATGAGTCAAGTCTCAATCTGTAGAAGTCCCCACCCTATGATTGCACGAGGCTTTGGGGGGACAACTAGACATAAACCATAACAGTAGTCAAGTCCCACCCTAGGTATGGGTGACATCAATTAATAGGATTATAGCATGGATGAACTCTCAAGTGAGAGAGGGAAGGCAAGCTTGCTGCTCGGTGCTCCCTCCTACAGGTCGGGGCCCACAAGTCCCCTGATGCCCTTCCACCTGCCACTCTTCCTTGGAGCCACATGACTATCGACTGACACCCCAATGCACAGTCAGCTAAATAAACCCTTCCTCCTTTAGCTTGTGTGTGTTGGATATTTTGTCTCAGCGACTGAGACACCTCTCTAGAGTATGCTTCCGGTATGGAGGGCTCCTCCTTGGCATCTAGAAAGGGCTTGATACATATATATTAGGAGAATTCCTTTAACTTTCTATTGAAAGCCAAGTGAGCCCCACGTAAGCAATGGCAGAACAACAATACGGTCCACCGGGTGATCATGACTGCAGATCCACTAAGAAGAGGTTGGAATCAACTTGATGGCTCATTAACGAGTAAAAATGTGAAAACAGTACTGCAGCTAAATCAAAAATCTTAAAAGGAAGAACACAAGATAGCATTGGCAATGATTGATGATCACCCACGGTGATAAACACCCTGTGCAAAGAGACTGGGCATCCAGTCCAGAATTTTTATAGGGCATTAACTCAAGAGGATTTTTTTTTTTAACTTTCTCTGGTTTCAACTAGAAGATTTGGAAGCAGGGCAGCTCTCACACCTAAAACAAGAAAATTTAAAAATGTTAGTCACTGTTAGACAGCAATCTATATTTTAGGTCTCAGAAAGTCATTATAAGCATGCGAGGAAAAATCAAAAACAAAACTGAAATACACCACCCGGGGCTGATAGATTCAAGTGCTTCTTGCTGAATAGGTGACAGTTTGGGTATCACAGGAAAGACTTTGGAGAGGGCTTGTGAATACCTGTATAGGAGAAGGAAGTCGGTGAGCTCTTACCTGTGACATCTGCATTGCACTGAGCCTTAATGCATTTAACTTTATGAGGATAAAAGCCAGGTTGGAGAGACATGTTAGAAATATGGATGACATTTCTGAATCCAAATGTGTGATTTTTTAAAGGCACACAGGTGGAGACTTCTTCCAGGCTACTCCTCCTTTGGATAACACTGAAAAATGTGTCTCCTGTAAATGGTGTAAAATTATGAAATGGACAGATTTAACTACTCCAGGATTTGGAGAAAGCATCCAAAAATAGGCATTGTTTCTTTGTGTCCAACGAGAGATCTGATAAACATTCTGAGGTTTCTCTAGTCTCTTTTGTTGCCCACTCCTTCTGATGACACTGGAACTTCCCACAAGTAAGGTGAGGATTCAAAGACAGTTTTACTGCTTATCAGAGCTAATAAACTGAGAGAATCAATTTGCAAAATCTTTAGGCCATATTCTTGG
Organism: Myocastor coypus; assembly: GCA_004027025.1. Lineage (NCBI taxonomy): Eukaryota > Metazoa > Chordata > Mammalia > Rodentia > Myocastoridae > Myocastor > Myocastor coypus. The sequence continues at coordinate 36,576 of PVJA010007583.1, forward strand.
AAGTTATCTAATGTTCAAAATGAGATGATGGTGTGGTCTGTTCCTTTATGCTGTACTGCTTGATGAAAGAAAAACAGAGTTAATAGGAAAAGCAAATTTATTTGGGAGCATCCTTGAGATTTTACTGGGAAAGAAGCACTTTAATTACCCAACTCTTACTATATGTTATGATGCTATTCAGTTACACATACACAGTACAGGTGAGGCTTATGCTGTTTGTGGCAAGCTTTATTAGTACGTGGAAACCCATTGGTGCTCACAACTTCTCTTTCTTTTGCTCAGACAGTAACAGCTATCTAGGAAGCCCATTCAAGAATTTTGTTACAGTCTACTAATTTGATCTCCATTGTGTTCAGTCATACTGAGAACACAATGAAGATTAAAAACAGAAAAATCAATTGCTGTGCAACAACTTGTTAAAAAAATATAATGCTAGGGCTGGGAAGATAGCTCAGCAGACTAAGTGTCTACCTGGCAAGTACAAAAATCTGGGTTCAATCCCCACTACTGCATGCCATGCAGGCCACTTAATTAGGACATGATGGTGCATGTCTGTAATCCTGCTGCTGTGGGGGCTGAGTCAGGAGGATCGCTATGAGTGAATCTGAGTTACATAGCAATACTTTGTACCAAAGAAAGAAGAAAGAAAGAAAGAAAGAAAGAAAGAAAGAAAGAAAGAATACTAAAAGATCTCACAATGTTGTCAACTACAAAATACTTTTTAAAACCATTTTAGCAGTTTTTAATCAAAAGTTGCACACAGAAATACTTTATGCTTGTATCTTCTCAATTTTTTCCAAAATACTTACAAAAACCTTGAGGAAAATAATACATACTTATGTAAAGAAATAATAAATTCATAAAATGATATCTAAAGAAAGGAAATGCATATTGTATTTCAGGAGGGATTATTCAGTGCTAAACAGCTAAAATTCATTTATGGATTCAGAGCAATTACATAAGAAACCCAACGTGGTGTGTCACAAAATTTAAATTTGGTCTATGCTTTAACTGAGTGATTAAACAGAATTGGTCAAGATGTGCACAAAAATAAGCTACTATTATTTATAAAACTACCATAATCACTCACGAAAATATAGACCAAAAAAAATTAAATCAATGTCAAATCTTGGAAACAGATTCATGGATTCTTGAAATCTATTGTAAGCAAAAGAAAGCAATTCCAACTCAATTCAAAAATAGATAATTTATCCAATAAGTGGCATTAAGGCAATTAACTCTACCAATTATTAAGTTATTTTAAGCATTTATTCTTACTTTAACACCCACTTACTAAATAGTAGGTATTATAAAAATTTAAATGTAACATGTATAAAATGTATTCGAAAATACAGGTATAACAAAGACTTTATAATCAATATCTAGACCTGAGAAACCATTAAGAAACAGTGATACATTCAATTACATGAATAAAAGACTTTAGAATTAATAAGTTAATTTAGCAAAGTTAAAGAATTCAAGGTTAATATACCAAATCCAAAAGTCTAGCTATACAATAGTAACAATTAGTAATTAAAAAAAAATAACTATGGTACTATCAAATATTTCTGAAAAAAATCTATTGAAGTATCAGCAAAACTTCTACTCTGTAAGTGAAACAGTAGCAAAAGCAGAAATTAAGACCAAAAAATAGACACCCAGTTGTTGTCTATTTATTAGACAACCATTAATGGTTGGACTAAAAATTAGTATAACACTGATCAAAAAAACAAATTTGGAGGAATTAAACTACCTAACTTAAGACTTACTAAAAAGGTGCAGTGATTAAGGCAATGACAAAATACTTAACAAATAGATCACATGGAATACATAGCCCAGAAATAAGCCTGCATTAATGTGATGATTTGACATTTAACAAATGCATGAAAAGCAGCCAATAGAAAATTGTGTCTCTTCAGTAAATGATGATGTAATCATTGATATGTGTCTGTAAAATAAATGAATCACAATTTATGTCTCATCCTATTTACAAAAATGAATCTTAGATGCATCAGAAACTTAAATGCAAATCTCTATAATGCTTACAGTAAAAGCTATAGGAGAATAACTTCATGATTCAAGGGTAATCAGGCTTTTTTTTCACATATTTAGTACAGGGTCTGCAGGGCCACATTACACAGATTGGACTTGTAATGATCTCCTCTTTTCAGCCCTCCAAGAACTGGGCTTACAGGCCCCACACCCACACTACCATGCCCAGTCTCAGTCATCCTCTCAGTGTGCCCCAGAGGCGGAGCTGGCACAGCACGTGGATCCAGGGATCGAACTCCAGACTCTGAGCTTTGCTTAAGCAGGGGCTTTAGTCTGCAGAGCTATCTGGGGGACCCTAATCAAGCTTTCTTAAAACAAAGTGGTAAATTTAAAGGGAGAAAAAGATCAATTAGGCCTTACCAGATGTGGACTTCTAGTCATCAATTGATTTAATTAAAAAACTTAATGAGATTGCCATTGGCTCAGAGGAAATATGCACAATAAATATATCTTATAAAGGGACATGACTCAAGATATAAAAAAGTGTCAAAAGCTATACCAACAATAGGCAGAAGTTTTAACAAGGTGAAATACATAGTCAGCAAACATTTGAAATAATTAATTAATAATTATTATCAGGTAGATGCAATCTAAAATCACAATGAAATAAATACAACGCCATATCCATCAAAAATCCTTAACATGAAATCTCCAAGAACATCTAACATAAGGTAACATACGGAGTACCTGGAACTTTCACTTTCTGTTTGCGGTAGTGGTAAATAATTCTATCATTTTTAGGCTGACAAGATGGCTCAGCAGCCTAAAGCGCCTGCTTAAGAAAGCTTAAGCAACCACAAGGACCGCGGTTTGAATGCTGGCACTACATGCTGCGCCAGCCCCACACCCAGGGCAGGCTGAGCCAGCTATAAAATAAATAAATAAATAAATAAATAAACAAATAAATAAATAAATAAATAAACTTATTATGATAAATTTATATTATTCTAGAATAACTGGATTTTAAATCATTTCCCTTGTTAACATGTGTATAAGCAGTACAAAGCATTGCTGAAATTTTCTACCAACAAATAAATGTGTTTATTGGATACTTTACAAAAAGCAAGGTGATGAAATAGTTTTTCATAAGGCTAACTATGTTCTTCTATTGAATCGACCCATTGCTTGAGGAAATCAACATTTACTCAAGAAAACTGGAAATATTTATTTATAAAATAATACAGTTATGCCCCTAGGGTAAAAATAGAGAATGAAAACAGGAATTAAATGTGTTACATATGTGTCCTGTCCTCCCCAAAGAAGTGAAACATTATGTAACACATTTATACTAATAAACGAAAACTTAAAAGTTTTAAGAAGGCATGATTATTTGAGTCACTATGTATCTTCAATCCCTTTCCTCTATAGCTCCATAATCTCCTTGAACAGAAATTCTGGGACACCACTGAGTTATAGGATGTTATAGCACAGGTTCTTATATCCTGAGTCCTCACTGACCTGGAAGGGCTAGGGCCAAAATATTGTCTATCCTTGAAGCCCTTCTTTTTCTCTAATTTTTGGTCTGTAAACTTATATTCTTTACCCTCCATGAGAAAAGCTTAGTGATACTATTATTCTAAAACATGGGTGCTTGAGCTTCATAACACTGTCTTTCTGAGTATCAGACATCTTAGACCTAACTTGAAATTGGTATTTTCTATCAATTATTAATATTCTAATAAATCTCCATAAAATGTGATAAAAGCAGTTAGACATTTTTATACATTTAGAAATCTAAGTATATACAAAATTGTAGCCAGTCAATCCTGTAGCATTTTCTAGTCTGTTACTCTCATTTAATACCCTTTTTTTTATTTTCTTGTAAACCAACTATTTACTTGAGAAAGAATATAGCAGTAACTGAAATTATATTAGAAGCAGCACATATCTAAAGACCAGAATGACAGGCATTCCAAGCATATTTTTGCTGTTACACATTGCCATCCTAAGCGTCAAAAACATTTTGGAGATTCCTAGACCATTATCTAATTCATCCTGTCTATATAAATGCATGACTTTGCCCCTGCCATGCTTCCTATCTTTTCTGCCTAGAGAGAAAGCATTCTCTCAGGCTTTCACAGAGAGCAAACTGATCAAACAATGGCTATGACTCATCTAGATGGCTGACACTGACATCAGTTCTACAAAGCGCTGTACATGGTTTCAAAGTAAACCCTGTGGGGATTTGACTGACCTTAAGAGATGCAAAAGTTACATGTTTTTTTCTACAGGTCTTGCTTAAAATTGCCCTTTACCACCCAGCAGGAAAGTTTAACCATGAGGCATAAAATAAAGCTAGATTAGAATGCTGAGCCATAAAAGGCTTAAATAAACAGCTTCCAACATTGCCAGATCTACCAATAATCCACCATGATTATCAAACATTGGATTATGTATACAACTACTTTCTCTTGGTTCAATGAGAAGAAATTTGGTTGTACCAATAATGATTTGAAAAATTATAGTGTTTATACCCTGTACTCTGTATAACTAGTAGGACAACAATATGCATTGTATAAAATATTGAAATGTATGACTAATGTGTTTTGAAACTGTTACATTGTTATACATTGTTATTTCTTATTAAATGTAATAACATAAGTAAATAAATAAATTTTAGAATTCAGTAAAAAAAATAAAAAGACATGCTTAAATATAGAAGTTTTATCCATAGTAGCCAAGAACTGCAATTGGCCCCTACTGTCCAATTTCAGGAAATGGATTTAATTTTTTTCTGGTATTCCAATAATGGTTAACCATATAGCAATAAAAATAAACAAATCGTTGACATGCAGAATGTGATAGATGAATATCCAAACATTATTTCAAGAGAAAGATATTTCATACACCAAGAAACCTATGCTAGGTGGATCACTTTATATGAAGATCTAAAATAGGCAAAATAGGTAGATGTTGACTAAGAACACACATGAGAAGACTTCTGGAAAAACATATTTGCTATCTTGCTAAGGGGATTAAATTATATATGTGTTTGAATTGGATTATCATTTGTACATCAGTAGTCTAAAGCACCCGCTTGGGAAACCTTGGGTGGCTTCAGGGACCGCGGTTTGATCCCCGGCACCACATGCTGTGCCAGCCCTGCCCTCGGGCGGGCTGAGCCGGCCATAAAAATGAGTGAATAAACAAATAAAGGTTCTGAAACAAGAAAAAGATAAATAAATAAAATAAAAAATTCTAAAAAAAAAAAGAAATATATTGATAAGGTGAGGTCAATGTATTGATAAATGGACATGTGAACAGATATCAAATAACAGAAATACTGTAAAAATTAATTGTAAAAGCTAAGAAATAGATAAGTGACTCTTCACTGTAAAATTGTTTTTACTTTTCTGTAGACGAGAAAGTTTTCATAGTAAAATGTCGTGGATAAAATTCCAATGGGAGCAACAAAGAACAAAAAACAGAGAATAAATACTTCAAGCACCAGTTAAACAAGAAAATACGTACATCCACAAAGCACAGAGTGCAAATATAATTGAATCTGTGGATCATTTCCCTAAGAGTAACCGGAACAGAAAAACAAATACCAAATTGTACCCTCCTGAACTGCTGAACTTCAAAGATGAAAAAATAAATAAATAAACCCTAACACAAATGAGGTAGGAAAATCTTGTCATATCAAGGAGAAAATTATTGAAGATGACTTCGGACTTCTTCACCACCACCTCCAGTCCGAGATGAGAGAGAGAGAGAGAATTCAAAGAGCCTAATGATCTTGCAAGTAAAGCGGAACACTGTGAGTAACCACTTAGACACATGAACATTCTTATAAATATTTGTAGATGGCCTCTTAAAGGCAACCGAGCTGTGGGCAGAAACAAGTCGCCGGTCAGCATCTGGATCCCTGTTGAGCCTTGTGATGCTGCGGCAAATTTGTGATCGGTTCCGCATCTGTAGCTTTTTGCAAAGCAGACCGCAAGAAACTGTCATGTAAGGAGCACTGTAGCTGCTGGCATGCGCTGACTAGTCACTGTTAATGGAGTCCTAGGAAAGAGACAGCTCTGAAAGGAGCCAGTGGGGGTTTCTACCTCCTGGGACAGATAATTTTCAGATGAGCCAACTGCTCTATAAAAGCAGGGGGCCTGGCTAATCCTGCCCAGCAGGATCTCATAATTGCTGTGGAAGTGACTGATAAATGCCCTCATTATCCTTTTCTGGAATGAAGAGCTCACTCATCACCATCCTACTGTTTCCTCCATCATGATGGTCTGGCAGCAACTCTGTTTTTCCATTTTTATAAGTCACTGGATCACAAAAGCCACATCCAGATATGATAGTGAGGATAACTTCACCCCCAGATCCTGGACCTTGGGCTGTGTGCACTACCTGGCTGGGACCTTGGGAAATCTTAGGAAAGAAGGAAGTGTTCTCTGTGTTAAATAACAATGAGATGTTGATAATCGAATGTGTAGATGTCTTAGTAACTTTCCAATGACTGGACCAAAATAACCAACACCCACAACTTAAAGGAAGAGAGTTTTGTTTTGGCTTTTGGTTTTCAGAGGATTTGATTGACAGTTGGCTGTCTCCAGTGGAGAAGGTCATGATAGAAGGGCCAGGCAGAGCTAAGCTGCTCAAGCCTGGCACCCAGGAAGCAGAGAGATAAGGAAAAAGCCAGTGATGAGGATGTAGCCCTCCAGATCACACCACTAGGAACCCACCTCCAACGAGGCCCCTCCTCCTATTTGTAAAAATGTTAAACTCATGAATAGGTGAATCCATGGATGAGGACAGTGCCCCCAAATCCAGTCACCTTCCACACACATGAGAACTTGAGGGAACATTTTGTATTGGAACTATAACAGTAGACTCAAGCTGGCTAATTATTGATCATCTTTGTCTACATCTTTATTAATAATAAAACTCCAGTGTTACTCTAGGTGGAAAGGCATGCAGTTAAAACAGTGCTTCTGGGTCTCCATTGCAGCTAGGAGTGGCTAATGAATTGCAAATCAAAATCTCTGGGCAGAGCTTGAAGGGAGGTTTCTCAAAGGTGGCTGGTCTTAGGAGAAAAGATAGCCTTTTACTTTCCTTCCTTTCCCTTTCATTTTGCTTGGAAGTTCTGATGCAGGGATGAAGTGGCCCTTGGACAATGCAACTCCTTTCTATGCATTTTTCTGTGTATCAGAGACTGCAAAGCTCTTCAGGACTTTGCCCAGATATTCTTCAGCTCTAGTTGTGTATGTAGTACATATTTGACTTATTCTGTGTATAAGTCAAGCAGATAGAGGTAAAACCAAATTTAGAAGTGCTGCTCCTATTGTTTTTGCTGGCAAGCCCACTTGAAGTAGGAGACTAGGGCGCAGCAGGCTGGCTAGAAGACAAGATGTAACCTGTCAATTACAAAGATCCAGAGAAGAAGCTGAACAACATGATGTGATCTGTGCATCACGGCCAGAATCTATGGGTAGAGCAACATCCCATGAACCTGATGTGAACAGCAAAAAAGATGGCATCACTGACTTCACAGCCACAGTGATCTTGCTAGTCTGCTGTTCTCCTGTGTTTGCAGCACCCTGTCCTGTGAGGCATACATCTTCTTGTTTGCTTTTCTCTTTTCTTTCCTTCCTTTCATTTCCTTCCTTTACCCTTTCCTTTCCTTCTTTTACTTTAGACAAAATAGTGTTTAAGTGTTCATCAGTATCCCAGCCAACTCTTTGGTCAGGAGAGAAAGCCCTAAAATCAGGTGGCCACACATGGAAATGGGGAAGAAACATCAGCCAAGGGCCTCTTTTCTGGTCACAGAAATCGTTGGTGCAGAATGAAGCAGGAACTTCTTGGTTTTGAATTGTACAGTGGTACAGTTTCCCAGTGATGCAGTGCCATAATGCTAACCTTTTCCTGAGCTGGTGATGCACTGGGCACTAGGCATGTGACTCTAAACCCACAAGCTGAGTGGCAGCTTTCCTAGTGCATAAGCAGCACCTTGATCCAGAAAGAAGAGTAGCTCCCTTGATGATTCAGGTCTTCTGGTTACTTGAAGAGTTGGTCCTGAAATCTTAAATCAGGGTTAAGTTTGTTTGCTTAGCCTTACCTGTGATTTTATACCATCTTTCCTATGTAAGAACATAGTCATTTATCTCCAAAGTCCAACAAAGTCAGTTGCTTTTTTTAGTGGTAATGGTACAAGAGATTTATGTCTTTTTCATGATACGCTGTTCTCAATGCACATTGTCTTCTATTGCACTAAACACTGTTGACGTAGGAAAACTGGACCTCACCCACTCAACCATATCAGGTTCGGTTCCTTTAAAACACAACCAACTTCTTTGGGGCCAACTTGCAAAGACGGTCTTTCACTTTAATAATGATGAGCCCTAAGGCTCTTTCTCATAGATGTAAAATGTATCATAAGTGTATTGTGGAGACATATAAGAGAGGGATTTTTGTATTTTAAGAATGCAAAATACTAAAGTCCAAGGAAGGCTCCACTATACTACTCCTCTTCCTTCAAATTTGTGTTGTCCCCTCTACGGACACTTAGAAGTGTCTGAAATTGAGGTACATCTAACACTCCAGTGTCCCTCTTTCTTCTACTCTCCTCTCCCTGAGAGGTCTTATTAAATCAATGGTATAATTCACATTGCAAGCCATCTAAGAACCTAACAAAAAGCAGAAGAGATACCAGAATGTATTCTCACTTAAATCTAAGATGAGATTTATACTTTCCTACATGGTGCTAGGCCTCTCCAGTGCCTGTTGTACTTGACCTGCATGGGAGATGGGGAGTGAGGGGGGATGGAGAAGTGGAGGAAGGAATGTGTTGGGCAGATGTTTGCAGACACAGTTAAGGGAAACAGGTGTGGGCTGTGATCCCTGGAGCTACAGTGTCTGCATGAGTATCTGAAACACAGAGGCTGAGAAAAGAGCTCCTGCCTCCTTGCATTTGGAAAAGCACAGTGCTGTGTCCTAGGAGTCACAGGTGCCAATGATTAAGCCTGCTTTGGGACATGCAGAACCTTTGAAGATGGATTAAAGACTAGATTTTAAGAAGATTGTGCCCAACGATAGCTTGAACATCAACAATTCTGCTGAATGCATCTTTAAATAAATTCTTTGAAGCCGGGCGTGGTGGCTCACGCCTGTAATCCCAGCACTCGGGAGGCTGAGGCAGAAGGATCGGTGCGAGTTCGAGACCAGCCTGGGCTACAAAAGTGAGCTCAAGGCCAGCCTGAACTGCATAGTGAGACTCTGTCTCAAAAAGACAAAAAAAAAAAAAAAAAAAAAAAAAAATTCTTTGAAGCATGGCTTGTCATTTAGATCAAATGAAAATAATGACATTTAGATTACTTGGGCACTGCTAAAATAATTTTTACTGTTACTACAGGTGTTCTTGCACCTTTAAAAATGTAACACCACCATTATTAATGTGTCAGAAGGAGAGTTTTGCAGTCATGAGATGTTTCAAATCATGTATTAGGTTGATTCCCTAAGTGGATTCCATTTTTCCACCTGATTTATTAAATTGTAGCACAACTTTTAAAAACTCAGATTGTCAAAAGTGGAATATCTGACATTATTGTAAATGAATTGTAAAGTCACCTTTAAAAATTCAACATTGAAGGAAAAGTTATTCATTTTCAAACAATACTACAAATGCAAGCTGGTAAAGAACAACATCTTGAAAAATATTATTCTAAATTGACATACCTACAGACAGAAATATTCATGAATTGCCTGTAATGAATGTAATCTATAATTACTTTCAAATAAGTGATGACAATAAATCAAAAGGAAACTACAGTAGACAAAATTTAAAGTCTGATTATTCTTATTCAAGGTAACTGAACTACCAAATTGTGACGGTGAAGGTGATGTTGAATTAAAGCACATTACTATTATAATAGTGCATCTTTTTTATCTGTCTCTTCCATGAGGGCTGGTAAATGACCACTGGGTGGGTAGCATATAAAGTATGGACACTGAACAAGGGATGATTCACCCTGTCACGGAACTGAGTGAGATAGAAAATACTTCATCATGTAACTCAATAGCATGCAATTTATTTTTTTTTCTTTGTCTTTTTTTTGAGACAGGGTCTCACTATGCAGTTCAGGCTGGCCTTGAGCTCACTTTTGTAGCCCAGGCTGGTCTGGAACTCATACCGATCCTCCTGCCTTAGCCTCCCAAGTGCTGAGATTACAGGCGTGAGCCATTATTTTTTAAATGCATTTAGTACAGGATCTATAGAGTCTCACTACACAGATCAAACTCATAATGATCCTGCCTTTTTCAGACTCCCAACTGCTGCGATTACAAGCATACAGCACTATGCCCAGTCTCAATTGCCTCTGGGCCAGCACTTCAAGCTGAGGATCAAATTCTAGTTGCTGCACCTGCCTATTGATCTATCTGGTCAGCCCGTAATAGCATGAAACTTAAAACACAAGTTGTTTATTTCTCAAACTTGTCATTTTATGTTTCCAGACTATAGAGAATTGACCTCAGACAATAGAACCACAGAAGTTAAACTACAGATAAGGGAGATTACTGCATTTTCTTGTGATTTCTTCCATTTGCGACCTCACTCAGACTGCCACAGTAGTGTTCTCACTGAAGATATAAAATATCCCACATGATCAATAGATTTGATTTGTGTCCTTATTTTATCTCTCTCCATCTGTTCTGGTATTGTCAGTTTGGTCTACATCTTTTGATTTCTTATGTGAAAAAAATTCTTTCCTTAAAATTACATACAGTACTTTTCCCACTACCTTGTGACACCAACTATAGTGTCAATGAAGTTTCCATTTAGTTTTTTCCATTCCAATTGCCTGAAGAGTTTTACTTATAGGAACAGGCTTAAGATCTGTCAGTGAGTAAATGAAATAGAAGTTTAAAAATATTAGATTTTATTGGTTCTTTTCTTTTCCTTACTACTCTCTTTTCTTCTGCATAATTTAGATTGACAGACGCTGTCATGAGACCCCACTCAAAAAAAGTCCAGTTGGAATGTTATCAAATATTAGAATCACCCAGATTGATTTTTTATAGAGATTCTTGGTCCTTTCTGCATGATTTGGGCACAATACTTCTGGGATAAAGTTTGAGAATTTCCATTTCTAACAGGATCTTAGCAATGTTAAAATTGCTGACCCAAGAACCACACCTGGAGTAGCACCACCTTCGATGCATTTATAAGTCAAAATGATAGATACTGCCTGGTACACCTTCCTTGAGTAAGAAAATGCTCAAGCAGCAGAGCAACACCAGTGCTGAACATTAGACAGCTAAGCATAGATAGAAAGCCCACATCAGCCCCAGCACAGTTCTTCATCTTGTACTTGTAAAAATAAATGAACAAACTTGTAGGGTAGTTACCAGGACAATGAAAAGAAATAGGATGCCAGGGCTGGGGATATAGCTTATTGGCATAGTACCTGCCTGGCAAACACAAGAGCCTGAGTTCAATTTCTGGTACCCCCCCCCCAAAAAAAAAAGTAAGAAGAAAAGAAAGAAAGAAAGAAATAGAATGTTAATCTTAAAAGCTACAAAAGAGAGAAAAGACTGCAACTAAACCAAGGAGATTAAGCATTTGGACAAACTCAAGAGGTGAAAAAAGTGAAAACCGCAAGGGGACCTCAAAAAGAAAACACGAAAATATGTCAAGGATAACACCAAATACGTCAAAGATGGGAACAGAATTTTAAAAACAAATTATTTTAGATTAGATTAAAAAAAAAAAAACTCTGTTACAAACTATTTCTGGAGATATGCACAAATAAAAACATAATTTGAAAATTATAAGGCTGACCAAAATAGAGCAAATATAAAGGAATAGGAAACAACAGAGGAAGCAGTTAGACAAAGATTTAAAGAGGCAGATTTTAAAAGAAAAAGACTAGCATTTTCTACTGCTAAAACATGTATTATTACCCCAAGAAATCAAAACGATGAACACTGAAATACCAAAACACCATGCAACAAAACATGTACAGCAAAATGACTAGAAATATAAGAATTCAACAGAGCTCTAATTAAAAATTTTAAAATCTCATATACAGTTAGTCAGGATGACAACTCTACCAGTTAACTTCTAGTTTCAAAACCTGTTAGAGATTCTTAGAACTACTGTCTAAATCATCCTGTGTATATAGGTGAGTGAACTTTTCTGCTTGCTGTCTCTTTATTGTTTAATCCTTACGTTCTTGATTTCCATTTAGCTGTGTTTCCATTTTTATTTCTTCTTTTGAGTTCTTACACTGGGGAGACTATACAATATGTATACATGTAGGTCTGGTTTATTTTACTTATGAGTATATCTTTGAGATACATCCACTTATATATGAAGCTCTGAGTTTATCATTTTTTTTTCGGAACTGGGAATCAAACTCAGGACCTTATACTTGCCAGGCAGGTAAGTGTGCCCCTGAACTATCTTCCCAGTCCCAAGTTTATCATTCTTTGTAGCTGAGTAATATTCCATTGTATAACAACTCCACATCTTTTTCAACTCTTCTTCAGGCGACAGGCATTTAAGCAACTACACTGAGGATAGCAATGTGTAATTCTAAAACCATGCTTGGAACACCTGTCATTCTGGTCTTTTAAATGTGTGCTGTTTCTAATATCCTATCAATTATTGCTATACTCTCTCTCTCAGGTAAATGTTTTTTGTTTGTTTTAAAAGGTAATCAAAGAGAATAGGAGAAAAGGAAAAAAATGCCATAGGACTGACCTGCTAAAATTTTGTATATGGTTAGATTTCTAAATATCTATGTAATTGGGCCAGCAAGATAGCTGAGCAGTGTAAAGTGCCTGCTTAGGAAAGCTTAGGCAACCACAGAGACTGTGGTTCAATCCCTGGCACCACATGCTGTGCCAGCCCCACACCCAGGGAAGGCTGAGCTGGGCATAATATTAAAAAAAAAATCTGTGTTAAAATGTGTAATTGTTTATCACATTTAACATTTTATAAGGTTTTATTAGACTATCAATGATTGATGGAAAATGCCAGTTCCATGTTAAGTCTAAGGCATTTGATGTTCAGAAAGAGAGTGATGTTAAAGCTCAAGTGCCTATATTATATGGTAACAGTATCACTAAGTTCTCTTCTGGAGGGTTATCACTTAAATTGAAGACCAAAAAATTAGAGGAATAAAAGACTACAAAAATATTGGTTAGCCAATATTTAGGCGCTAGCCCCTCTAGGTCTGTGAGGACTCAGGACATAAGAGAACCTGTACTGTAACATCCTACAACTCAGTGGTGTCCCAAATTTTCTGTTCACGGATATTATGAGGCCACAGAGGAAAAGGACTGACAATGTATAGTGTGCCTAAGAACAGTCACCTAGAGAGAAGACATTCTCTCAGGCTTTCACAGAGAGCAAATTGGTCAAGCAATGGCTGTGAATCTTGCAGATGGCTGACACTGACAAAAGATCTAGAAGGTGCTGCACATGGTTCCTGGATAAATCCTGAGGGGATTTGACTGATCTTGTGAGAGATGAAAGTTACATTTTTTTATATAGGTCTTGGTTTAACTTGGTCTCAACCATCCAGCAGAAAATTTTAACCATGAGGTATGAAGAGTACAATCATATGAATATGCTGAGCTGCAAAAGGCTCAAGTCGACAGCCTCTGACATTGCCAGTTTGGCTGATAATCCACTACTATTATGTAATATTGGACTACTTTCTCTTAATTCAATGAGAAGAAATATTTGTACCAATAGTGTTTAGAAATGCTATCATGTCTGTATCTTGTACTCTGAACAACTACTATGAAGACAACAATATGCACTGTATTAATTATGGTAGCTATCCTACTAATGCGTTTTGAAACTGTCTCATTGTTCTTTCTTATTAAAATTAATAAAATTTAAAATATTTTAAATCTCTCTAAGTTTGACAGATAAATTAAACAAAATTCAATGCTTAAAGATGCACTCTGTTTCAAGCCAGTTATTAAAACATTCACCTCTCTTTGAATGCCCTTATCCCACTCTCCTTGCCCTTCTGAACCGGTTCTAGAAATCCTTTTTCTGTTGTAACATTTGATCAAAAGTGAGTGCTATTGATGTCATTTAATAAAAAGGTAATATTACAAAAATACTGCACGGTGACCTCACCTACCTTATTCCTTGAAGCTGGCACTGTGCAATTTCTGGCTCTTCCCTCTAGTCAAAACAAACATGACATGACAGATTAAAAAAAAAAGTTGCATTGATTCAGGACACTGAGACACCCATGACAGCACAACTGAGGACGCTCATGAAGGAACACCTCCAGAGCTGCTTCAGATCATGGCAAGAAAGATGGGATCACTGTGCTTGAAGTGAACAGGAAGTTTTTGAGGGGGAAAAATGTCAGTGAGCCTTTTGTTGCAATATTTTTTAAAAATTTGTACACCAATCATTCTTTTTAATCACATCTTGTGTTCTACTGAAAGTGCTCTGAGTTGCTTAACACACAATGGTCTGCATCCTCTGTAGCTATGCAGCTTCTCTCCTGGTTTACTGCTGAAGGAGCAAGAAGCAGTTGCAGAGAGAAGGGGTCCCTGAGCAGCAGCTGCTGCAGCCTGGAGGATGCCCCTACTGCCCCTTCTGCCTTGTTCTATGCCTCTCTTGACTATGGTTAAAGCTTCTGAGGTCCTGGACATCCTCCTGTCAGCATCAGTTTGCTGCTGTCTTGCAGTACCTGTTCAGTTTGGTCTATTGACTATGACTCCACCCTCCTACAACATGTTTTGGCTAATGTTAAAAATTGTAATAACTTGTAAAATTTTTGACACAGCGGGGAACATGTCAATAAATGGAATTCTGCCACTTGTTCATTGTATTGCCAGATGTAAATTTATATACTCTGGCTTTAGTTTTTTTAGTGAAATGAGTCCCATGCTGCATCTGAGGAATGTTCAGGAAAATGGGTGTTCCATGAGAACATAATGCTATGTGAAATAAATGAGACACGGGGTACCTGTGACATGGTTTCTCTGATATGAAAACCCAAAGTATATATAATTTGGTGGGAGGGGGTTGTATTTTTCCTAAGCAGGCACTTTAGACCACTGAGCCATCCTGCTGGGCTGGGGGGATGCATTTTTTAAGGGAAGTGTCTACAAGGTGTTCAGGGTCTCACTACTAGATCAGACTCGCAGTGATCTGTCTGTTTACAGCCTCCTGCTGGGATTACAAGCACATGCCACCATGTCGTCTCCAAAGTATATATAATTTTAAAATGAAAATAAAAGACAGATGATAGTAAACAAGGAGGCAAATTTTAAAGAATGGGAAATGAATCTAGGAATTGGAGGGAGAGGGGAAGAGAAAAAAGAGAAGGGAAAGTAAAGATGATTAAGACGTGGCATGTATATGTACCAATTTCCTACAATAAATGTTTGTTATATATCACCAGCACATACCAATAATAAGGTTTAAAGCCTGTGAGATAGCTCAGCAGACTAAAGTTCCTGCTTAGGCAAGCATGGAGACGGAGGTTCAATCCCTGGCACCTCATGCTGTGCCAGCCCCACCCCTAGAGCGGGCTGAGCTAGCCAGAGTCTGGCTACAGAGTCTGAGCCAGCCACAGAGTTGTGCGCACCTGTAATCTCAGTGCTGGAGAGCCTGACAACAGGAGGATCCCCACGAGTCCTAGCTGCACAGTGAGGCCTTGTGACAACAAAATATACTTTGGCAAAGTTTTTTTAAAAGAGTGAAAACCTGGTGGTTACTTAAAATCTGAACTAAAATGTTGCCAGGGTCTAAGGATGCATCACGTTGAGCAAGCTGACTGACCAATATGTACGGCTTGAGGATAGAGAGGTATCTAGGTGGGGATGACTAACGGAGGTTCAGACCCCAGCACAGAGCTGGGAGAGGCAGGTGCCGCACACTTCCCAAGGATGCCTCCCTGCAGCTGCCCTTCATTGCCCCACATTGTGAGAACTGTTAAGAGTTCCAGCTGATTCCATGATTACAGAGCTCTTCTTTTTGGAATGCAGGCTTTGTGTCATTATTTTCATTCAAAGGCTTATAACAACTTGGGAGGTCAGCAGGGAACAATGACAGCAGACATTCAGAGGCTGTCTGTGGGAGACTTCCTGGTTGGGCCAAGACCTTGACATCAGTCACACAGTCAGCCCATCCTCCTGAGCCCAATTGTGCATGCCCCAATGTGTGATTCTGAGATTTACAGATCCGTTTCTTCTCCAGGCACTTCTTGGCTTCCTTTGATAAGATATGTAATTAGCTATTTCCCTTCCATATTAAATTGTGCGTATTATCACAGGCACTCTGAAGAGGCCAGCATTCACACAACAAGGATTAGGAAATCTGTCTTCATTAAGAAATGGGGTAACTGAAAAAGTGAAGATGGCAAAATAAAATGCAATGTTGGGAGGCTGGTAAGAATCAAAATGTAGAAAAGAATAGAGCCATGTGATATTTTCAAATTCTTTTGGAAAATATTTCCTCTTCCCACAACACGTCATCTCAAGTTCTGATGTGGTTCGTCATTTCCTTACTTTGGAGGTTGGGTGTTTGGATTTCTACAATTGTAAGAGAAGATCTGAAAGTTTGCATTTATGCTGCAGAAATAAAAATATATGCCAGTAGAATTTTTTTTTAATTCTATGACATCTGTGAGACAGACAGTAACTAACCAAGGATCAGGCACCTAAATGTTTAGTTGCTACAGGAAGTCTCTTTTATGTGAGGTGCAACACTTCAGACCACCAACTCATGATGAACCAAGCATACTGTCCATAGTTTTTGTCCAGTCTTAGAAATGTTTCCAAGCTGCATCGGTGGCAGGTGCCAGTATAAAAAAATTGTGTTTCTCTGAGAGTACAGCTGCTATCATGGCAAGACCTAAGGGAAGAAAAGAAATACCTTAATTCAAGTGAAGTGTCCTACTGGATTGCTTCAGTGTCATATTCTTTTTATTTCTTTACCTTGGCTTTGAATTTTAAACCTTGTCAATGAGAGATACTCTCAATAGGAGGAAGAGTGTGTCAGAGGCATGCACACCAATTAACAGGAGAAGGCAATTTAATTGCAAAAGAGCCGGGACTTGTCACTGGGAATATTGATGACTATGTCCTGAAAGTTTCCACTTCGGCTAAAACATATTGAAGCCGAAGACAGAAGAAGAAATACAGTAATTGTTCTACAGTCAGTCTAATTTGGAAAGCAGAAAAGTAGCTCAACTGTGTAATGTAACCTGTATTGAAGTGCTATTTTTGCTCATGAGCTAAAGACATTTTATAATCATTTTCTCAATAATCTTCCTTGTAAGGCAGATTTACTAATCAGTTTAAGGGGGGGAAAAAAAAGGTCAAGATTAGCTCTCTTAGGCTACTAACTCAATACCTCTAGGGGAGAAACTATTATTCTTTGATCCACTAATACCAGCAAGAATTGTGTCATGAGCCATGACTTTAGCCGACTATGCATTGATTTGTTTCTGCATTTATGGAAGGCACTGAGCTAAGCCTGAAAATAAGGAGGTAAAAAGATGCAACCCTACCTCTTAGAAGGCTCACAGTTTAGGGACAAAGTCAGAGTGGCGCTATGGTTTGCATACTTCATGCCCAAGGTGCTAAGAGCTTCTTTCCCAGATCATGCTGTGTATCTCCCACTACATGCTACCCCTTGTCACAAGCTCTAAAGTAATGGGAAACCAACCATAGAGAGAAACCTCCAAAACCATAAGTCAAAACAAACCTTTCCTCTCTTTTTTTTGTCTTTTTTGAGACAGGGTCTCGCTATGCAGTTGAGGCTGGCCTTGAGCTCACTTTTGTAGCCCAGACTGGTCTCGAACTCGCACCGATCCTCATGCCTCAGCCTCCCAAGTGCTGGGATTACAGGTGGGCACCACCACACCCAGCTCCTTTCCTCTTTTTAATGGACTGTTTCAGATATTTTGTTACAGTGACAGAAAGCTACATAACAGTGATCCATGCTGTACCATATAATGTAAACTCTTTGGAGGTCCAAAGAAGAGACTGTCAGTGTGATGTCTCATAGGATACTCCTCAAGGGACTCAAAACTTAGAAGAGTAGGAAACTAAAATGTGTAGGTGTTCTATATTGCTGGGCAAAAGTCATGCACTCCCAAAACATCATGCACCTTATAAGAAAGGGAGCCTTTGAACTTTATTTTAGAAAGAGCAACAAAATACCACCCTAGCACAAGCACATGAGTAAATAAAGTCAATAAGTACTATGTACTGAACACTTAAGAACTTTAGGGCACTGTTTAAATATGGTCTGTGTATTAACTTATTTAATCCTCTAGCCAGTGAGAAGTAACTGGTAGGAAATGGGTTCCATGAGCTGAGCACATCTGAAATAGAGAACTAAAGGCCAGGGAGATAGCTCCGTGGTGGAAGTGCCTGCCTGGCAAGTGCAAGGTTCTAAGCTTGATCCCTGGTGACAGACAGACAGACAGACAGACAGACAGACAGACACAGAGACAGAAACAGAAACAGAAACAGAAACCCAGGGAAACGGAGAGACAGTGAGGCAGAGAGAGGGACAGAGAACTAAAGAATGACAGAATAATAGCAGTTTTCTCCATAAGAACCATGCGTGGCAGGAAAGGAGGCCAGCTTTTCTAAGCCAGGAGTATTTTGGATGTTCAGTCCCATCTCAGCATAGTGACTCTATGGGGGAGATGTCAAGAAATTATTAGTCAAAAGGTTTAAGAACCCTCTAGAAAGAAAGAAGGCATTTTTAGGAAAACAGCAAGATAATCAGAGAAGCACCACTCAAACGTAAGCTACATAAAAGCTTAGAGCTGCCTACATTTTAAAAAATTAAGTTTAGGGCCAGGGAAATAGATCAGTAGAATAAGCACTTGCTTGGCAAGTGCAGGGTCCTGAGTTCAATCCCTGGTACCACAAAAACAAAGAAGAAAGAAAGAAAGAAAGAAAGAAAGAAAGAAAGAAAGAAAGGTAGAAAGAAAGAAAAATTTATTGGTCCATCTTAGGTATACATAATGATCATTTTCATCATAGGGAATTTGTATATTTACATGAAATATTTTGATTACTCCCTTTCCTCAATCCCCTCCCTCCTTTTATCCCTCTTCCTCTTTCTACTTATGAAGTTTTCTTTCCATATTATCCTTTTTAAATTGTATTTTTTTCTTTTCCCTGCCTTCCTTTCCCCCTTTCTCCACCCTAGTTCTTCTTTCATTTTGAAAAATTTCTTCCCATTTCACAATTTATGTTGTTCTTTTTGGTCCTAATTTACTCTTTCAGTTTCTTACACTAGACAGACAGTGCAATGTTTATACATATGAGTCAGATGTGTTTCTTATAACAGTATGGTTTCAAGTTATATCTATTTGCCTAATAATGTCTCAAGCATATCCTTATTTATGATGGGCTAGTACTCCATCGTATACAATAAAATATCTTCTTTATCCATTCGGGTTGTGTCCAAGATTTAACTATTACAAACTACACTGCTATAAACATGGGTGTGCATATATCATGGTGGCGTGACATTTTCAGTTCTGGGAAGATAGTCAGAAGGGAAATTTTTGACTCTTGGCTAATTCTTCTTCTGCCCTGAAGGAAACTGTGTTCTGGTTCAAAGGCTGACTGTAAATTTGTAAGCAAGGAAAGTGTTCGTTCACAGAGCAGTCTGAATTTTAGGAGAACTAGTAATTCCTCTTAGTATGATTTTCCCACCCTTCATGAGTGTTGGAAAGGCACACTGTCCCCATGCTGTTGCAACAAGGGTGGAGCAAAGGCTGAAAGCTACAAAACGCAGATGGTGTCATGACAGAGCTCTCTGCTTCTCTAATTACTCAAAGGGATGGTTAATTATACCATGCAGTGAGCTGCAGCTCCACTTTTGAATGATGTCTTCACAAATCATATTCCTCAGGCAGATGGCTTTTACACCATCGAGGTGACCAGCCATTAACACTGAAGTAAGGCACCTAATGCGCTGGGAATGTTCAAGCACAAAAGGTTCCATATTAAAAAAAAAAAAAAGAAAGAAAGAAAGAAAGAAATCCTGAGCAAACCAGGATAGATGACTACCTGACCTTACCAAGACCAAACCTGGCCTCTGATCACTCCATAGCTATAGATTAGGTACGTTTGATTCATTTTTATCCCCACCTTCACTCACTGAAAAATCTTCCAAATTCCTAGTACCTGAGACTTACAAGATGTCCTCTAACTCTGGAATTATTCCTCTAGCTTATAAAAGAAATATCACATGCATATGTTTATGATACATTATGTATAAAACTCTATCTTATGTGTCATCTTCTAGAACTTACCAAGAGTCTATGAAATATACTGGGCAAAATTTATATTATTCTGACATTACAGATGAAAAAATTTTGCACAGCTGGACTGTAGCTATATTAGGCCTTTCCAAGTTCATGTATTTGGAATTAACTTCCATTCAAATCTTGGTCCAGTCATCTATAAGCTGGATAACTTTGCATGACTGTTACAGTCGTTCTGTCTTCCCTACCTTGCCTGAAATTTGGAATGATGACCCAGAACTTACTGCACTACATGAACTAAGGCATAAATGTTATATAGGCTTAGCAAGTAAGGGCTTTTAGTATAGTTTGTAATTGAATAATGTTTTGTTTCTCATGGGCAGGAAAAATTTTTGAATAAAAGACAAAGGCTTGGGATGAGAAGTAACATAAAAACCTTCCCGACTGAAGTTAAGTGGATGCACTAGAGTCAAAGAATGTTTAATCCAGGATCACACAAGACAAGACTAAAAGAGACAAATATGCACCTTTCCGCTGGCGATGGACTAAAAGATGCAAAAGGAAAAGAGGACGATTGGGCAGCGCCTTACCCACTTCCTGGGAGCCGTCACTTCCTGGGAGCCGTCATTTCTGAGTACTGATCGGTCATTCATTTACAACATGAAAGTATCCTATGTCCACCCTCCATGTGGAGTTGCCTGAGATTTACCCAACACTGCTTATTTTATGACTATATCAAATTCTACTCCAATAGCTTAGCTAATGATTTAAATCACCAATAGCTTTCATTTTATGATAAGAAATCCTAAACAGTTTCCTGTCTAAAAGAACCAAACTGCTGAAGACTGGGCAAGTACAGCAAGTGTGCATTTATATATTCCCAATAATCCCATGATCCAGAGACGGAGCTAATATACACCCAGGGGTAAACTTTCTTCTACTATTTTTCAGTTTGTCAAAGCATTTTCATCTACTCAACAGCGAGTATACACACTGTGCTGAATAGCTCTATTGGTTTCTCTCTTCTGTGAGCAGTAGGCCCGCACTTCCTCTATATAGCCTTTCAGTGCTAGAACCTTTACCACAGATGATAAAAAGGTCACGCCCCTGGAAGCCACATCGATTAATTTAAAAATAGTGACATGACTCAAGCCAACCTGATCTAGGCGTGGTGTCAGGCACTACCTAGTACTTGTAAGTGAGTTGGTGTGTTGCTAAGATGACATAAACCCTAGAAAGTAAATCAATATATTATGTTTAATAACTTGAGAGAGGAAATGGAAATGTTCAACAAAATAGGGTTGTCTAATAAACAGATTACTGAGAAATGTCCGGAGTGATTAACAAGATCATCATGAAACTGCATGCTCTAATGTGTTCATGTTATTTAACTTCTTCCCAAGTATCTGTATCACCTTAGCCCTGGTAAGTAAATGTTGCCAAGCAAACCAAAATATTTACTTTATCATATTTTGGACACAACTGAATATTGGCATTATCACAGCTATTTGCACATATAATTTCCATCATATTTTGCAACCTTTCTCATTTCATGATTCAGAAATGCTCACATTACTGTCTCCTAGCCAGTAATAACTTAAAAATAAGTGATTTTTCCATCATTATTGATCTTTGAAATATCTGCCTATGTCATATTATGTTTGAAACTGAAGCAAAGCAATGTTTTATTCAAACATTGTGTTTAGTGGTGCATGGGAAGGTCATATCTGTCTCTGTTTTGTCGAATGTAGTTTTTTGGTAGTATTACTGGAGAAAAACGGAGACTTCAAAAAGTTAACAAAGAGCTGGTGAGATAGCTCAGTGGAGTAAGCTCCTGCTTAGGCAATCGCAGAAACCAGGTTCGATATGTGAAACCCCATACTACACTGTCCCTTTCCCTGGGTGGGGGAGAGGCGTGCTGAGCCAGCCACTGAGTCCAGGTGTGGTGGCACATGCCTACAATCCCAGCACTGGGGAGGCTGAAAACAGGAGGATCACTACCAGTCCAAGCTTTCTAAAAAATTAAAAGAGGGGCCTGAGAGATAACTCAGAGGTCTAAAGAGACCTCGGTTTGATCCTCTGAACAACATTCCATGCCAGCCTCACCCACAGAGGACACTGCACCAGCCAGAGAGTTGGGGCATGGTGGAGCACCCCTATAATTCCAGGGTTGGGGAGGCTGAAAAGAGGATGATCACTATGAGTCTCACCTGCATAGTGAGACCCTGTAATGATCAAATACATTTTTTTTTTTAAAGTTAACAAATGTGTGTCAGGGTTTCTTATGTTTTGAGTTCATCTGGTTTTCTAAAGTAAGCATGAAATTCTAAGGTTGCTGCTCTTGTTCTCTCTTTTTATGTTGTTTATGTCAGGATACTGCCTGTTTTGTCCTAAAGCTGTATCTCAAATTCCAAACACTGGTGGATAGCAGGCATCTTTCTTTTTTCACAAAGATAGGATTTTCATTCCCAAGATAAGTTTATCTTTACTTAAGGAAATAAAATTTCTTCAATTCACTCCCCTGGTCATATGTGTCTGCTTATTCCCACATGAATAATTTAGTTCATCCCTGTTTGTACATAGTAAACATGTCCCACACAAGTTTTTAAATACACTTCTAATTTAGTACTCATCCTGGTAGCATAAGAAATGTCGAGCCATAAACACCATTGGAGATGGTGAACAACGTTTCAAAATATTTTGAATTAAACAGGATGCAGTGCTTTGCTGAAAGCCAACTCTAAGTAAGCTGGCAGACAAGAAGAAAACCTACATAATAGATGTTCAGTTCTTTCTTTGTGATGAGGTCACACTGTTGAGCCTGAGAGACTGGCATGGCTGTCAAAGAATTCTATCCTATTTGGCCATGTCGTGCCCGAGTTGATTTACCAGGGCTGCCACAATAAATTATCACAGATCCAGTGCTTAGAATAAGAGACACTTACCATCTCACCTCTCTGGAGTCCAGAAGCTTGAATTCAGGTGCTATAGAGATGTCTTCCCTCTAAACGCTCTAGGAATGATTCCTTTCTTTGTTTTTCCTACCTTCTGGTGACTCCAAGCACCTGTTGGCTTGTGGCTCCTCATTGTCTAGTCTAAGGTTCCACTTCCCCATGACCTCTCCTCTCCTCTCCTCTCCTCTCCTCTCCTCTCCTCTGCTCTCCTGTCCTTTTCTGTTTACAATCATATTTTTCTCTTAAAAATACTTATGACCTAGAATATATAAAGAATTTTAAAAATTCAGGCCCCTAAAATTCAAAGACCCAATCCAAAAATGGGCATCTGAGATGAATATACACTTTTCAGAGAAAGAAAAATGGCAAATAAATATATGAGAAAATGTTCAACATCATTGGCCATTTGAGAAATGCAAATTAAAACAACACTGAGACTGCATGCCTCCTCTGAAGTCAGCCAACAGCAAATGCTGAAGAGATTGTGGAGAAAAAGGAATCTTTCTGCACTATTGCTAGAAGTGCAGACTGGTAAAACCACAATGGAAATCAGTGTGGAGATTCCATAAAAAGCTCAGATTGGAAATCCCATTCAATCCAGCTATTCCCCTTCTGGACATTTTTCCAGAATAACTGAAAGCATCATACCACAGTGATATATGTGCACCCATTTTAGAACAGTAAAATTTGTCATAGCTAAATCCTGGAAACAACCCAGATGTTCATTAACTGAGGAATGGATAAGTAAGAGGTGATATTTTTACATAATGGAGAATTATACAGCCATAAAAGGAGATAAATTTGAGTCTTTTGTCTGTACACTGATGTAACCAGAGATCATGCTCTTTAGGTAAGTATATCAGACCCACATGTGCAAACATCATATTGTCTCCTTAGTATGAGAACCTGAAAGAGAAAAATAGAATCTGAATGGCACAATAGATACTGGGAAAGGGAAATGAACTTATTCAAAAAGAAAGAGTTACTGAGTTGAGGAGAAGGATGAGAGAGGGAGTGAAGGAAAGAGATTTATCCACATATATAAACAGGATGGTTTGGACAACTGTACTGTGCATTTTGACTAGTCTACGGAAAGAAGTAATTAATGTTTTAATTTGCTTTGTCTTCTTTTTCAATTGTACTTTTTTCCTCTTCTAAACTTCTTACACTTCATTCACTTTTACTACCTCTTCAAATTTTACATGCATATACCTGGTAATATGAACAACTATTTGGAAGACAACACTATGTGTTACAACAAATACCATGAAATTCATATTACTTTGTTAAGTGAAATTTAACTTATACATTTTTCTGTTTTAATTCTACTTTGTACTCTCTTTAACAAATAAGAAATAAAAAAATAGTTATGATTTGATTTAGGACCCACCCAAATTATTTGGCATGATCTCCTTTTAAAAGTATGACCTAATTCCACCAGCAAAGCTCTTTTTTTCCAGATGTGGTCTCTTCTGTAGATTCTGGAAAGACCTATCTTGGGGATAACATCATTCAATCTACCTCAATTCCTAATGATGTTTCAACTAAATCCTGTATTTATTACAAAATTAGCCAAACAAATGTTATTTATGGCTATTGGGTTCTTCTAGGCAGTTATAAATGTCTAGTGGTGGAGCACAGTGGGGGTTGTGGGCATCCTCTCCCATCTCTTTTGTATCAGATGGCATGCCATAGTGGAGCCCTGTCCCAGACCAAACAACCTCACCCACACACAGGCATTCCTAATTGCCCTGGAACAAAAAAGAATGTGCTGCAGTACTCTATAAGTTAATGAATGTTTACCTTTGGTGATGATAGGCCCCTTCACTGGCACCTAGTAGGAAAGACCACTAGTTTATATGATGACCTAGTATACACACACACACACACACACAAACACACACATACACACACACACGCACACGCATTTTATAGGGAAATTATTTCTTGACTTCATGTAATGCTTTCTGTTAGTTTACACTGAATTCTGTTATTTTCTATCACTACTAGTACTATTACCTTGTTGACTGAAACCTAATCTATTCATTTCAGAACACACCAGGCATAATCCCAAGTCAAATTTTATCAGGACCTTAAACTGATGGGCACTCTTGTGACCAACATATGGAAAGAAATTGAAAAATAAATAAATAAATTTAAAAAAATAAAAAAGAAAAAAATTGCTTCAGTATCATTTCTAAGTAGCTGAGTACAATCAATCACCCATTTCACCAATAAAAATCATCTTTAATATCTTTCATGTAAATCAGCAGATGTTACAAAGATAATCAAAAGCTTATAGTAGCTTTTCTTAGAATGTAAGCTTTTAATTAAATTTATTAGAAATACTATCTCTAATGTGTGTATTCCTTTTTGTTGTTTATGTAATCGGGTTTTGTTTGTTTGTTTTGTTTTTTGGTGTTTTTTTTTTTTTTTCCCGTGGAACCAGGGATTGAACTCAGGACCTTGGTTTGCCACGCAAGCACTTATTCTTCCCATCCCCAAGTGTGTATTCCTGATTAGAGAACTTCAGCGCTACCTACCTTGCCCCAAAGTATGAATAAAATGATGTTGTGCTTTGGGTGCAATGGTGCACGTGTGTGTGTGTGTGTGTGTGTGTGTGTCCTATAACATAGGCAGAATTAAGATTATTTCCGAGGGAAGATAGGCAAGATAAAAGAAGGTTGTAAGCTAATACACAACATAATGTTGAGTTTTAATGGTTGATATTTGGTATAAATCAAACCAAAAGAGAATCTAATTCTATTAACTCACCTGCCACCTGAGTTAACAGAGCTATAACCATTGCAAAACTGGAAATCCCAAGTCAAAGCATTTGGTCATATCCCACCACATCATTACCAGATTTTTCTCTGTCTACAGAACCTGTCAGTCTCAGAAGGAAACTAGTATTTTCTACTTGAAATAAAACTATGTCGTACTAAACATCAAAAGCACAACCTGAGTGCAGATTTTACCCCGCCCTCTTTGCTTTTGCCTGTCACTGATCCCGCAGGGCTGAGCATCAGAGCTCGCTCTATAATTTTCAGAGCCCAGTAGAACAGCAAGTCAAAGGAAGGTTGTAATCTAATATACAGCACAATGTTGAGTTATAATGGTTGATATTGGCTATAAAGTAAACTATAAGAAAATGGAAACTTTTGCTCAAAAAAAAGGAGAAAAACATTTGTTTCCTTTCTTCTGTCATTCTGTCCAGTCTTCCTAGCATTTTTAAATTGCTATTTAATTTTTTATCACCTTAGGAAAAAAGATCCTTGAGGGGTGAGCACTTACAGGTGTCCATGGCCTGGACCTTGGTCTTAGAACACTCTGTCTAAGCCCGTCCTTCCCTGAGCTCATCCCCAGGGCAGGCACCATAGGTGACACGGGCTCATCTTGGGAACAGCAGGGCTGCTAATAAACAATACCTTCAAGCCTGTTGTGCATACTCCACTTGCACATGGACTGAATTTACAAAAAGCAAACTGAATGACACAGTGTTAAGAATTTCAGCACACCCTTCACAGTCCAATAATCCCCAAGTGTGGGCCTGCTGAGAGTGAGCAGAGCTCTATCCCTGAGCTGGCTACATGCCTACAGGGGTGACCTTGGTGAGCAGGTCATTTGCAGTTCTCCAGTGTCTGGTTCTCATTCTATCAGTGATGTGACACAACACAAACACACAAAAGAAAAAGAATCTACACTTCCAATAATCTAATGCCAAATATCAGCAAGAAAAGCGTTCCGTAACACATTAAAAATATCTAGAATGTCTACAAAACTTGCTGTTTGACAGGATTATGAGACTTATTAGGTTATAATTCAGAGAATCTAGAATCCAATATCCAGAGATTCTTTGAAGTTGAGGTTCAAGTACACCTTTCTAAATATTGGGTAGAATGTTGTGAAATTGTTAATATTTATCCACTTCTCCTTTTTTACTAACAAAAAGCCAGATATTTCATGGTGACATTTGGGGTTCAAGTAAATGCACCATTTCTATCTGCTTTATGACATTATTCTTTCTCTGTTGTGTAAAGTTTTCTCAAACTATTCTCAGACCTTCCCATATGATGTCATTAATTAGGCCACAAGGGGTGGCAGCACTCATGGCCACCATGCCATTTGCCTGGAATTTACTCATTATAATGTCAAAAAAAATTAAAACAATGTATAATTTATATAAAGTCAGGATGCATTTCCATGGCAACCAAGAGAGGTATGGGTAGAGTATTTGTGATGGGAGCTTGGATGCTGCATGTGATTTTTAGCGGGTTGTGACCTTGGACTCTGTGAACTTTAACTAGGTTGTGACTTTGACTTGTGTGGGCCACACTCCCCTTGACTGGCCATTCCATGGATGAAAACCAGACACTATGTCTTCTTTCTACCCTGTCTCTCTTCCTTACATGGAATATTTCTATAAAGTTCTTAACATAACTTCAACCATTAGCTTATTCTATGCTGTTTTTACCTCTTTGATAAGAATTATCTGTTTCTATCCAATGAGGAGAATACCTCAATAATGAAGGTGGGTGGTCAGCAGAAATTGTTATTTTATTGATTATGGACCTTAACTAAAACCCAACTATTCTTGCTTCCATAAAATGAGTACTGTTCATTCCCTGAATCTGTTTAAGAGGGCTTGGCTTAGTGATACTTATTAATAAATTTTGCGTTGTATGCTATGGGTATTTTGATCAAGATTACATTAAATCTACATAAAAATGTTGGGAGTATAGCCATTTTCACTATTTTTGACTGGAACTTAGTGATATCCTCATCAAAATATCAATGACATGACTTACAGAATTGGACAAAACAATCCTAAAATTATTTAGAGCCAGGTGAGACCTAGGCAGCACAAAGAATTCTGGAGAACAAGGGCAAAGAAGCGGCATCACAATCTCCGACTTGAAATTATACTGCAAAGCTACTGGGATAAAACCAGCATGTTACTGGCAACAAAACAGACCTAAAGATCAATGAAACAGATTAGAAGATGCAGAAACAATTCCAAGCGTACTCAGCCACCTTATCTTCAACAAAGCCACCAACAACCTTCACTGAAAGAAAGATAGCCTCTTTAATAAATTTTTGGGAAAACTGGCTCTTCATATATTAAAGATTAAGTGTAAACACACATCTCTCACTATGCACCAACTAAAATCAAAAGGGATCAAATATTCATGGTCTTTTTCGCTTCTGGAGTACTGGGATTACAGACAGGCACTACCATGTTCAGCAAAGCATCTCTCTATATATATTTATGTATTTATTTATCTATTTTATTTTAATGTATTTGGCACAGGGCTACACTAAGCAGTCCAGACTCCTAATGATCCTCTTATTTTCAGCCCCCTCAGTGCTGGGATTACAGGAGTGCGTCACCACACTTGGACTTGAGTTGCTGGATTCAGTGTGCCTGGGGATGGGGCTGGCTCAGCCTGTGGTACCAGGGATCAAACCCTGGTCCTTGTGCTTGCCTAAGTTGCCTAAGCAGTTTAGTGTGCTCAGTTATCTTGTTGGCCTATCTACATAGTTAAACATAAATGCTGTATCTGCTTCAACAACTAATAAGCAGAACTCTTGAAGACATAGAAAAGACTTTTTTGAACAATAACTCACTTGCATTGAAGTATTACCAAGAATTAACAGCTGGGATCTCATTTTATTAAAAAACTTTTGCACAGCAAAGGAAATCATCAACAGAGTGAAGAGACAACCCACAGAGTGGGGAAAATTTTACCAGCTGTTCCTGAGACAGAAGACTAATATCTAGAATATCTAAAACACTCAAAAAATTTAAACTGCCAAATTGAAAGACCCAATCCAAAAAAGGGCTTCTAAAAGGAATAGACACTTCTCAGATGAAGAAATACAAACAACAAAAAATATATATAAAAAATGATCAGCACTCGTCATTCAAGAGATGCAAATTAAAACAACTCTGAGATTTCAATGTGCTCCAGAAAGAATAGCAAGAAATCAATCAATAATCCTGAAGGATTTGTGAGGAAAAAGGAACCCTTCTCCACTGTTGGTGGGAGTGTAGATGGTGCAAACGTTGTGGAAATCAGTCTGGAGATTCCTCAAAATCTAGTGGTTCCATTTGACCCCAGATAACCTGCTATCTACCATCCCCCCATCCCCCATTGGTATCTTCCCTCCTAAAATTAAAAGCATCATACCATAATTATATATATATATATATATATATATATATATATATATATATTCATAGCAGCACAGTTTGTGATAGGTAATCCAATGACCACCAACTGATAAATGGATGTGTTTTTACACAATGAAAAAAGGCAAGGCAAGGGCATCATAATCTCTGACTTGAAATTATCCCTGACTTGGGATATTTCTAGGTAAATGAGTGTACCTTGAGACCGTACTCTTAAGTGAAACAAGCTAGACATATATGTGTAAATATTGCATTATTTTTCTGGTATAAGACATAAAAAATGTAAATAAGAACCAAAATGTATTGTAGATATTATGAAATTAGGAAGAAAATAATCTAATATGAAGGGGAATTATAGAAGGGTAAGGGGGAAGAAAGAAGGAAAAGACAAAATTGAGAAAAGAAAGAAAAAATGGAAATAAAGTTTTTATAAATAAGAAGGACTGAAGAAAGGAAAGGAGAATGGGAAAAAAGAACTAAGATATACATGTATAGGTACAAATTCCCTAAGATGAACACGATCCCCATGGATAGCCACAATGAACCTTAAACTTAGTAACAGGTCAGTCATAGGGACAACCTGATGTACTAGCCGATAGGAAGATTTTTTTTAAAAAAATCTGTGTATAAAAACATGCACTCATACATGTGTTCATACATGCATACATGTGTGTCTATGCTTTCTAATTTATTAATTTCTTCACAACATGTGAAACACTATATTAGGTGCTCTGCAGGAGAACTGCACACACTGGCAACAACAGTGTGCTTAGCCAAGAAATGGCAATTATAGAAGGCAGAAAGCGGAAAGTGCCAGAAGAGAGACGCAGGAACGCAACGTGTGGAATGAGACATATGTTGGAGGACTGGGGAACACTTGTTACTTCTTGCGTGCCTGTGGGTGGGAACACGGAGCACCCAACATGCCCAGAAGCTCACAGGAGTCTCGGAGCACATCCGCCCGAAGAGCAGGGTGGGAGCTGTCAGCACCTTTCAGTCCAGGCTCCATCCACCTGGCTCCTTTTAAGGGGAGGTGGCCCCCTGTCACTGAGCTCATAAAGGCATTCAGTGGTTGCTTTACTGAGCTAAGTCCTTTAATAGTTTTTGTTTCATTTCATAGCACTATCATCCAGGCTTGCCTTTGAGAGAGTGGAAGTGGATGATAGAACCCGCTCAGTCACACAGCAGAAACAGAGCTAAGCCAGCGGCCAAGCATGGCGCACCTACAGGACCCACGCTTCTCCTCCGCCTGGCTCCTGGCCTGACTTCATGCTTATTTAAAAGCTAAAGTCAGCTGCCTGCAGCTCCTTGGGTCATCAGAGCAGAGCAAGTCAACCCGCAGCGACCCCACTGGGAACCCTTCGGACACCAGAGACCTGCAGAGTCCGGTGCTAGTACTGTCTGTAAGGTGAGGAATTTGGACACTGCTGAATCCTGCGCTTCCTGCCTGAGGCTCCCTCTGGATCGGAGGAAGCCTCAGCTTTGTGATCCTAGGAGACGACTCATGAGTAAAAAGGATTTAGCTTCTTTGTTTAATCCATAACACATTCAGCTGTGTTATGCCCTTAAGTTCTTGTTTTCTTCTTTAAAGTTCTTATATTAGGGAGACTATACGGTATTTACACATATAGGTCTGGTTTATTTCACTAATGAGTATATGTTCAATATACATCCATTATATATGAAGTCTTCAAACTTATCATTCTTTATGGATGAGTAGTATTCCATAAACAACGAAGTGACTGGAAGCAGACAAAGCAGAAAACATCAATAGCAAAACCATACACTTACGTACACAGGATGAATCAGATATTGGTCTCAAGAACCTTCAAAAGGTTCAGCATATTGATTATAGCACAATGTAACGCTAAAATTATGTTTGGAATACATGTCACTCTTGTCTTTTTGATATGTACTGCTCCTGGT
>PVJA010007584.1:0-67858 GCA_004027025.1 Myocastor coypus
CAATATGCAATATGTCAACTTTCAAAGAAAAAAAGGGGGAAAAGAAAAAAAAAAGTAATGTGGATTTAGAAAGGTTAATGTTTAGTTGTTTGATCAATCTTATATACCTATATGTATTAATCTAAACTGATCCAATGATGAAAATATGTAATATAACCATTGTTAAATTTAAACAATAAAAGAATTGAAAAAAATAAAAAATAATAATTTTACAGTATATTTTATTATAAACAATTTACCCTAAATAATTGTGGATTAATGGGGTAAATACTACATTTTATTAAATAAGAATAGGACTGAAGAGTCTAATGGAGAGTCTGAAAACTATTATAACAGTTATGTAGTTTAGGAATAAATTACTCAAAAATAGCTTTGACCAACAAGTTTTTATTTCCTCTTAGTCAGGAATCCAGATGTGGTTTCTGGTTTAGAGTCCCTCTTATGGCTGCAGGTAAGGGGTTATCCAAAGTTGTAGTCATCTTAATAATTCACAGATCTCGGGTCTTCACTCACTGATGGCTGGAGGCATCAGCTCCTTGCACAGGGCTCCATCCATATCACGACAGCTGGTTTCTCCTGAATACAGACCAGAGAGAAAGAGCCCAAGACAGGATGCACAGTTGTTTCCAATGCATCATCTTTAAATTTATATCCTGTCACTTCTGCTGTCAGTATTCAGTTCATGAGACAAGTCACCCAATTCACCATGCTCAAGACAAAAGATACTGTCAAAATGTAAATTATAGGAAGAGCTCTACACTCATTTTGTTTGTGTATTTTGAGGATTTTTACATCATGTTCATCACTAATATTGACCTCTACTTTTCTTTTGGTTGCACTTTATGTGATTTGGTATTGCTAATTTAATGCTGTGCTAACAGATGGCTTTGGAAGGGGTCTCTCCCTTCAGATCCCTGGAATAGCTTGAGAAGGTTTTGGTAAAATTCAGTAGTGAAAATGTGCAGTCCTAGGCTTTTTCTGCTTAGGAAACATTTTTTTAAATTAGTGATTCAATTCTGTTACTTGTTATACAATCAAATTAAAATATCCAATTTTAAAACATCCTTCAGGGCCTGGCGGGATGGCTCAGTGGTCTAAAGCGCTTGCTTGGGAAAGCTTGGGCGGCTTCAGGGACCATGGTTCGATCCCCGGCCCACATGCTGCTCCAGTCCTGCCCTCGGGGCGGGCTGAGCCGGCCATAAGAATGAGTGAATAAACAAATAAAGGTTATGAAACAAGAAAAAAATAAAATTAAAAATTCTAAAAATAAAATAAACACTAGCTCTGCACATAGTTAAAAAGCTCAGCAAAAAAATATGAAAAAATAAAATTTACTGTTTATATAAAAAAAAAACAACAACAAAAAAAATCCTTCAGTTTGATTTTCCTTATATGGCTCTAGAATATATCTATTTCTTCTGGGTTTTCTAATTTGCTGTTTAGTTATTTACAACACTTCCTGATTATCTTTTGTATCTGTAGTGTTTCCTTTTTCATCTCTGATTCTTTTTCTTTGGTTCTTTTCTTTTTTCTTGGTTAGTTTAGTTAACACTCAGTTTTGTTTCTCAAAACATCAACTATATTTTAAGTCTCTATTTTGCTTTTTTCTGATCTTTGTTATTTTGATCTTTGTTTTTGCTTTTGTAGTTCTTTGAATTGGCATGTTAGGCTATTTATTGAAATTTTGTTTAGGTAGGCACTTCTTGTTGTACAGATGAATGGATGCAGAAATGTATTTCCCTCTTAGTACTATTTTGCTATATCACACAGAACATGGTATGCTGTCTTTTCATTCCTTTCAGTAATTTTTACAGCTGGTCAGGTTGACTCATACTTGTAGTGCCAGCACTCAGGAGGTTGAGGCAAGAGGATTGCCATGAAGTCGAGGTCAGCTTAGGCCACATAATGCTGTACTGAATTTAAGGCTTCCCTGAAGTCTTTACACAGTAAGAACTTGTCTTGAAAAACAAACAAAACAGGGGCCGGCCAGATAGCTCAGTGGACTAAAGCACCTACTTTAACAGTTGCAGGAATGGGGGTTCAATCCCTGGAGTGCCATGATGGCACGCTGAGATGGCAATTGAGACTGGGCGTGGTGATGTGCACCTGTAATCCCAGCACTTGGGAGGCCAGTCAGGGGTATCACTGTGAGTCTGTTCTGTGTAGTGAGACCCTGTAGACCCTATACTAAATACATAAAAATATAAAACAAACAAAATGCACATAAAAGAAATTTTAAAATTTAATATTTTTTTGTGTTTTAGGGAAGGGTCTACGGGGTATTCAGGGTTTCACTACTAGATCAGACTTGTAGTGATCCACCTGTTTACAGCCTCCCAAGAGCTAAGATTACAGGTGCATTCCACCACATCTAGTCTCAATTGCTGTCTTAGTGTACCTACCCTAGGGGCAGGGCCAGCACGGCAGGCCCAGGGATCAAACCCCTGTCCCATGTGCCTGCTTGCAGACGCTTTAATCCGCTAAGCTATTAGCCAGCCCTCAAAGTTAGAAATACTCCCTTTTCATGTTCTTCACTAACCTAGTCGTTGGTTAAGTGTTAACTGACTGCCATATATTTGCACAATTTCTAAGGTTTCATTTTAAAATTAAAAAAAAAAAACATGGTTTTTGTTCTTTATCAGTCATTTTGTGTCCTTTTTTTTTTTTTTTTTTTTTTTTTTTTTTTTTTTTTTTTTTTTTTTTTTTTTTTTTTTTGGTGGTACTGGTGATTGGACTTAGGGCCTCGTTCATGCTAGGCAAGCACTGTACCACTGAGCTACACCTACAACCTCTCTAAAATTCCACTAATAGCTGATTTCTAATTTTAGTTGCTTGTATCCATAAAAAGATTCATACTTGATTTTAATTTTTAAAAAAATATTGATATTTTCTTTTTAAAAAAAGTTGATACAAGGTCTCACTATGTACCTCACACTGGCAGTGATCCTCCTCAGCATCCCTAGTGCTGGGATTACAGGTTTGTGCCACAATGCCATTTCAGTGGCCAGCTTGGTACAGGACCAGCATGGCATGTGGTACTGGGGATCAAACCTGGGTCCTTTTGCCTGCCTAGGCAGGTGCTTAGACTGCTGAGCTATCTCCCTCGCTTGGATATATATATATATGGATATATATATATATATATATTTGTAGCCTAATTGGTATTGTATCCAAGACAATCTTCCATGTGTTCTGTATCTGTTGGGTGAAATATTCTGTAAATGTCTTTTAGATCCATTTAATTATAGCTGGCATGACCAATCCATGGCCCATGGGCCATCAAAGCACTGAACACATAATTCAGCCCCACAAGGTCATAAACTCTAATATTATTATGTAATTTTTACTGATTTTTTTTTTTTCATGACTTGATTCCATGGTGTTTGAGTCCAGTGCAGTAGACAGCAGAATTCAGAGTTGCTTTGGTAGGTGGATGAGCCACTTGTGTCTCTCAAGGCCTTGACAGAATGCACTTCTGAGAACAGACTGCCCATCTAATTCTTGGGGTTATAAGAGGATAGGTAAGCCTTCCCCAGGGCCTTGACAAGCCAGGTTGTTCCGTGAAGACAGTCAGGGCCACAGGCTGATTCTCAGGATCTCTGTGGTCTGTCACTCAGAACTGACCATCTGGCTGCCTCACAGGTTTCCGTAGTGGCTGCATAGGGCTCACTTGTTATTGTTGGTACAGCAGGAATGTGGCCGGGTTAGAGTTTTTCTCTAGGAAACTTCTGCAGGTTGAGTTGCTCAGGGAGGTCTACATGGACTACTCTTTGGGCAATGGTAAGGTGGACAGCACTATGTGGCTGGCTTACAGGTCTGCTGAGCTGTTGGGTACAGCTCACTCACTGTTTCACGGGATCCCACATTCATAGGGTATTCTTTTTTAAGGATTACCATCCATCTGGTGAGATTCTCATTCATTGGATTGCTCTCATTTCTTCACATTGTTTACCTGTGTTTTCTTGCATCCCACTGAGCTTCCTTAGGATCAATACTTTAAATTTTCTTTCAGGCATTCCATTTAATTCCTTACAATTCAGGTGTATTTCTGGAGAATATTTTTCTCCCTTGGAAATGCATGTTGCATATTTCTTTTGCTCTTACATTTGCTGTCTGTACTTCTGAGGTTTTTTTTTTTATAGGAAAAGAATTTTCATTTAGGGGAATATATGATATCAGTTGAATAGGTGTCTTGGGTTTGTTTATATGGGAGTTCAAAAGTATAGTCTCTGTAGTTCCATCTTCCACGTGTTTCAACAGTGTATACTGCCACAGTTCCCCAAGGTACTCTATGGCTGTGCAGTGGGGTTAGGAGCCCAAAACTATGTATCACCAGAGTTGAGTTCTGATAGCACTGCGGCTTCTGAGAGCTGTTTCAGTAGTGAAGAATTTGAACAGAACTGTCCCATTTCCTTGGAACAAGCATAAGTGATATCAGGATTGTGCTACCGGTAGCCACAGCCCTTGGACATTAAATGTGAAGGAGTCTTTTTTCCTAGAACTCTCAGGATGAGTATTAGAGAGGACTACACCTGCAGTAGCAATAGCCACAGTTCTGGAACCAGAAGATGGTACAGCATCTCTCCTAGACTCTGAATGAGCACAAGTGATGCTAAGTTCTGTGGCACCATGCTATAAACTTGAGTTTTGGGAGCATAGTGGAGCACTAGGTTCCACAAAGTATTGCAGTTAGTGCAGTATGCAGTGGCACTAGCTTTCTTTCAGGTGTGGAACCCAGCTGCAGGCCCTATGGCATAAACCCAGGTAGTGACTGAGCTTTTGGCAGCAGTACTGTGGTCCAAAGTCTGTGAGCTGTGGGAATGTTCCCTAGGTCTTCCTGGACACATGTAGGTAGTTTGTGCTTGTGGAGATGGTATCCATTCCGGACATATGGGGCACAGGGTAATGTTCTCTTGGTTCCCTGGGTTAAGCATGGGTGCTACTGGGATTTGTGGCTTTGGTATTTATGAGCCTAGATCTGCAGTGATAGGAATGTATCGTGTTCTTTCTGAGAAAGTTTTGGGGGAACAAGGCTTGTGTTTGTAGTTACAGTTCTGGAACTGAAAAACACGGGCACTTCCTCTGGTGCCTAGGGCCCAGCTTCAATGAAGCTGAGTTTTCCTGTACCTGAAACTACAGTCCTATGGCTGTGGTCTGAGGAGGAAATCTACCCTAGTTCTTACTGGGTGAAGTCAGGTGTCAATGGGAATTGGGGACCTTGGTAGCAACACTTGTGGAACTATGAAGCCTTTCCAGTTCTGCATGTGGGTAAATCTAGGACTTTACAACAGTAGCTACAGTCCCACAGTTTGGGGCTTGAGACTACCTAGTGCCAGCAAAACAAGGGCAGCTACTGATCTTAAAGCTGCAGGATGCTGAAGAGGATTGCTTGCTTTGTTATGAGGTCGTATAAGTCCAAGGGTTTGTCATCTGGAAATTAGAGTGGGATTGACTGTTGGCTCTTTTTAAGAGTGTGAGGTCTGGGAGGCTAAGTCCAAAGTGAACTCCTTTGGAACAGAGGAGTCATTTTTAGAGAAGCCAGCTCCCGAGACTGGGTTTAATGCTTTTAAGTACTGTGGACTTCTGTAGTTAGGATTGCCAGTCAGCTGCTATGATTTGGCTTGCTGGTTTCCTGTTCATACCGGCTGTGATGGCTTGTCATCTGCAGAGCTAGTGTTGATATGGCAAACTGCCTTGATACTCTTCAGATCATCTTTCAAACTGCCTAAGTTGTAGGCTTCCTATCAGTTCTTTGTTAATTTCCAGACTTCCTTGCTTACTTTCCTGGAAATAATTCTCTCACTGCCCTTCTTCCCCATGGGAGGAGTGTGCCAGCAATTCTATTCAGACATCTTGGCTCCCTCATTCAGTCTGGTGTTTGCTTGTCCATTGTTTTAGTTACTTTTTGCTCGTTGCTGGGACAAATACCCGACACTCAAAATGAAGGAAGGAAAGGTTTATTTAGCTCACAGTTCGTGGAGGTTTCAGTCCATATTCGGTTGGCCCAAGGCTGAGTGGAGCAGGGAGGAGAGCATCCAGTTCATGGCAGCAGAACAGCAGCAAAATGGTGGCAGAGGCAGCCAACCAAACAGGGCAGCAAAGCAGCAACACCAGCTCGAGTCTGTCTCTCTGTCTCTCTTTATATTACATTCAGGCTCTCTGCCTTAGCTCCCGCCCTAGGCTACACCCATAATCCCAGAAGTACTTTGACCTATCATAATCCCATCAGTACTAAAACACGTAATCCCAGGGATCATGGATCAAGTCTCAAACTCTAGAAGTCTCCGCCCAATGACTACATGAGGCTTTGGGGGGACAACTAAACATAAACCATAACATCCATACTCCTTGCTTTGTCAGACTACATCTGATAGGTGCCCTTCCCTTCCGAGGCTGGACACCTGGTCTCTTCTTAAAATTCTCATTGTTCTTCCCTTTGGTACACCGTGCACTGTATCCTACTGTCCAGAGACGTATATGAATTCACATTGTCTCTGAATCTTTACCTGCTGTTCCCTCCCCTGTACTTTTCAAAGACTCTCAATGCATGATAAATTTGCCCTCCTAAGAGGTAATTTGCATTCTTGCTAGTTGTGCATAAGTTACAATTATTAACAGTCTCACTGAATTAAGTATTTTTATGCCTTGTTTATATGCTATCTGTCCAGAATGTGACTTTGTTTTATTAAAAGTAGAGCATTTTCCTGATGTTTATTTAATGTTTTAACCAGCTTTTCTCAGCATATTTAATATTTTAATACATTAATATTTATATTGTACATAGCCTGTTAAAAAATGCTTATATGCTTCAGCAGTTCCCCGTACTAACACATGTCCAGGTTACTGCCACCACATTGGACATTTTTAAAAAAAAAAAATTAAATCTTTTATTTCTTTATTAATTTGGTACAGCGTCTCGCTACAAAGCTTGGACTCATCATGAGCCTCCCGTCTTAGCCTCCTCCAGAACTGGGATTACAGGCATACACCACCACACCCAGGTTTGGTGGCCTGCACAGCACGTGGTACCAAGGATGGAACCCAGGCCCTTGCACTTGCCAGGCAGATAGGCGCTTGTACCACTGAGCCATCTCCCTAGCCCTGGCCTCTCGGACCTGGGTTCAATCTCTGGTACTACAATCCATGCTGGCCCTGTCCCTGTATGTGCTGAGCTCACCACCGAGACTGGGTCTGGTGGCTTAAGCCTGTGATCCCAGCGCTGGGGAGGCTGAGACAGGGGGATCCTTATGAGTCCAGCTGTGTAACAAGACCTATACCAAACTAATAAACAAATAAAAGATGAAAAACTCAATAAACTCAGTATTAAAATATTCATGCAAGTGTTCCTTTTCCTGATATTTTTAGCAGACTGTATATTCAGTTAATGCATCTGCCTATGCTGCATGTGTAAGTACTGAGTTAACTGTTTTCTTTTTGACTGAAGGGCTAATTTATAATACACAGAATCCTTATAAACACTATAGCTCTACCTACAATCAACTTTTTTCTAAAAGGCATCTGTTCTATATTACTAATAAGGGGCTTATTACCCTTTAAAAAATAATTGTGCCTACTTGTTATTTCTACAACATAAACATTATCATCATTTTGTGAAATAAGTTCTCAAGGGCCGGCCAAAAAGCTCAGTGGATTAAAGTGCCTGCAAGCAGGCACAGGACCAGGGAGTTCAATCCCTGGGCCTGCTGTGCTGGCCCTACTCCTGAGGCATGCTGAGACAGCAATTGAGACTGGGCTTGATGTCCTGCGCCTGTAATCCCAGCTCTTGGGAGGCTGTAAACAGGCAGACAACGACAAGTCCGATCTAGTAGTGAGACCCTGAGCACCCTGTAGACCCTTCCCTAAAATACAAAATGAATAAACTCTCAAATATCTGATAGTTACATAGAATTATTATAGGTAGTCTGAAAAGGATAGAGCCTGGAGAGTTAATATAGAAGATGAAAACACATTGTCACTTTTTTTTTTTTGATAGTACTAGGAATCAAACTGGGGACATTGTACTTACCAGGCAGGAGCTTATGCAGCTGAGCTATCTGCCTGGCTTGAAAACATGTAACTATGGCCAGAAGTGCATCTGTTGGAGGCCAGGCCTCATGATAAAGACAGGATGACCAGGCCTACATGCTTCCCCAGGGGATAAGTAACACCTGATCCAATATAGTCTAGATAGACATCAGTCACCATGGTGGGTGACCAAGACCCCTATCCTTTCCTGAGTTCTTGGCTCTATGTGCAATAGCTACATGACTTACTTTCCTGTGGGATCAGTATTACCTAAGAGCCTACACTTAACTTACTGATCATAGCTTCAACCCACATTGTACCATGATTTTGCTCTATAACTCACTGGCAACTCACTCAGGCCCCACCTCTCTCAGACAGAAGCTTTTCCTCTCAATTAAATTTCCTTTTTTTTTTTTTTTTGTATTTTAGGGAAGGATTTACATGGTGTTCACGGTTGCACTACTAGATTGGACTCAGTGATCTGGCTGTTTACAGCTTCCCAAGAGCTGGGGTTATAGACACCTGCCACCATGCCGTCTCAACTGAAATCTCAGTGCGCCCCAGGGGCAGGACTGGCTTGGCAGGCCCAGGGATCTAACTCCTGTCCCCTGCACCTGCTTGCAGGCGCTTTAACCCACTGAGCTGTTTGGCTGGCCCAAATTTCCTACTCTTAACCTCTGTTCTTCATTAGAATTCATTCTTTGATTTTGGGGAACATGAACTTGCTATGCAGGACATCTAGCAGATTGGGAATTCATGTATTTCCCCTGTATAACTTGAAAGTACTACATTATGAGGAAATAAACTCTGGAAGTCTTCTCCACCAGACATGTTTTTCCATTTATTCAGGATAGTCTTTGAGGAAAGTGGGTATGCATATCTCAGTTCAATTATGAGGTTGTCCCGGTGTGTGTCATTAACAAATGATTTTTTTCCAGTTATTATGTTTTCCTTTTCTCATTATTTCAATCATGTTCTAGAGTGCTGAACAACTGTGGGATTAACAAGAACCTTGTTTATTCCAAACTTTTACGGTGGCATGTAGTCTCTCCTAAGACCTTTGAGTCTCTCCCCAGCAGAACCTATGCTAACACTCTCACTTAACCCAGGGTGATCTTTTAGCCAAAGAACTACTGCTTTCTGAACATGTAAAGCTGTTTCCCTGTAAGTTTGTGTTGTTTTTTGTTTATCTTTTCTCCTAACCCTCCCCTACATAATTTAGCCAATCTTCACTCTTCATGAATCATTTTAGGTATGTCTTTGATGGCACACAATGATGCATAAATACTTCTTAAATAAGCAGGCATATAAAAAGGTAGAAAAGATGTCAATTTTCTGTAAATTTCCTGCTAGATAAAATTTAAATGCACTCTAAAAAAGTACTTGAAACCACTTTGTAATAAAAATAATGTGTAATTTTAAAAGAAAGCTTAACATTTAGTGATAAAAAAAAAGAAAAAAAAACACTTAGGCCCAAATACCTGATTATTGACAGAAAAGATAACCAATATTATCTTTTGATAACTTAAAATTAGTTTATAAAAATATTGATTTAAAGTAATATTTAAAATATCTTTTAAAAACTCAGAATCTGTTATAATTTCCATGCCAGTAAGTGAATTTATTTTTCTGTATTGAAAATTTAGTATCTTCCTCTTGTTGGTCTCCTCAAAAAATTTATCCATTGTTATATATATGTGAATTTTAATACCAACTTTTTATGTTGGGCTTTGTAACATAACTTGGTAGGGTCAGGGATGTAGTTCAGTGGCGCAGCACCGGCCTAGCAAGGGCGAGGCACCAAGTTTGATTCCCAGTCAAAAAACAAAATAGTAAATAAAATAAAAATATAAAGAATAAACAAAGAAACAGAATTGACATTTATCAACTTACAGAGACCCCTCTTTCCTGCTTTTAAATAAAGTCTGAACTCTAATGCGAAGCCACCATCATCATTCTCTGAGAATTTCTCCAGGATGAATATTTTTGGGGAGGTAGATTAAGACATACCACTTGGGTCAAAGAAGCACTTGGGATTTGAAATACCTTATAACAGACAGTTTTGGTATACAGAGTATCAGGATGTCATACTGACCTCATTGAATCTGGGATAAATACAGATCTTACCTCAGATGATGTCATTCCAGCCTGGATCTCAAAAAATACTTTAAAAAATGCAGATTTCAAAAATACATACAAATAAACAACTCCATTTCCCATTGCAAATGATAACTCCCTCAATTCTAGTAAAGATATTGTTGGGGTGGAATAAATGGAAATAACTGGCAGTCACTTAAGTCTTTTGTCATTCAGAAATTTCAGTCAACAGTGTTATCCTGTATTATGCTTGTCATAGGCTTCTGCATTATTTTGACCTCGTAAGAACCAATAGTTTATTAA
Source organism: Myocastor coypus (assembly GCA_004027025.1). Lineage (NCBI taxonomy): Eukaryota > Metazoa > Chordata > Mammalia > Rodentia > Myocastoridae > Myocastor > Myocastor coypus. The sequence continues at coordinate 10,426 of PVJA010007584.1, forward strand.
ATATCAACTCCATGCATATTTCTTGGCTGCTAATATCTTTAATAATAATAAATCAAGTGAATACAAAAATCAATCCTATATAAGAACCAGAGAAAGATGAAGGTAACATATACAATGATAGGCAAAGATCTGTATGGTGATAACACGTTAAAGTCTAAACCATTGTAGCTTCTTTTGGGAGTCTACAAAAGCTCTCTCAAATAAGTTTCTCTTCAGTATACTGTCACGCTACTTAAGGAATAATTTTGACAAAAGCTTTCTTAAATTTATTATATTAATGGGATTCTCTCTATTATCCATGATATTGACTGAGTCCAGCATCTACTGAAGTTAATCCAGGGTTTCTTCCTTTTCAGTATTTACTTGACTATGAAGTTTTTGATGCTTAGCAAGGTTTGAGCGTCGGTTGAAAGTTTTCTTACAGTTCTCACATGTGAATGGTCTCTCCCCTGTATGAATCATTTGATGTCGGATGAGAGAGGAGCTACGGCTGAATGACTTTCCACAGTCAAAACATTCATAGAGATTATATTCAGAATGAAGTCTTGGATTTTTATTACTGTTTTCACTCTTACAGAAGGTCATTCCACACTTATTGCCTTCAGAGGCCTTTGCCCGACTATGAATTCTTTCATGTTTCGTAAGATTTGTGCGTCGGTTAAAAAATCTTCCACATTCACTGCATCCATAGGGCTTCTCTCCAGTATGAATGATCTGATGTCTAATGAGGGATGAACTTCGACTAAAGGCTTTCCCACACTGATAACACTCATATGGGTTCACTGTAATATGCCTTTTGCTGGGCTGAATAATATGTGTATTAATGCTCAAGATATTTCCACATTCATTATATTCTGACCGTGGCTTATCCACACAGTCTGAATTAAACTTGAAGCTAGTTTCAACCTTATGGCTGTTTGGAGACCTTGCTCCTACAGGAGTTTCCTGCTGTTTATTGCAAACAGAGTTAACTGACATAAAGCTTTTTGTATTTTTGTGACATTCAGATTCTCCTTCCTCACTGTAGTCTGTAGTATGTATGAAAGCTTGTGGCAAATTTATTTCCTGCTTTTCCTGGTTCCTATGAAGCTGATCTTCATCTCTCTCTTTATGTAAAGCAGTATGTGGCTTTTTGGCAGGCCTTGGCATAACTGTTCCATGTGCTGATTCTTCTATAGAAACATTGTGCTTTGGAGTTGAATCTTGGTTTTTTGACATAGTCTCTATGTCTAAACAAACAAACAAACAAAAAATTAGATAAACTAAACGATAAGACATTGTTAATGAGGAAAAGGAGACTCAAGTACATAAAGATATTTGCATCGTGGACCTTAAGTATTGAATGAAAATATTAGGCAAATATGAATTGCAAAGAGAGGAATTCTGGGTTTTTTGGTACCAGAAATCAAACTCAGAACCTCACATCTGCCAGCCAGGCTTGGTGCTGCTGAGCTGTATTCCTGGCTCAAAGAGAAATTTTTGAAAGAAATAATCAGGAAGCTCAGAAATAAAAAGTTTAATGAGTCAAATAAAAAAAACACAATTGAAAGCCTCAACAACAGATCAGATCAAGTGAAGTTATGAATATCTGAACTTGAACACATATCTTTTGAAATATGCACATGAGAAAAGGGAAAAAAAGAAGAAAAATACAAAAAGGAATAAAAAGAACCTTCAAGACCTATGGGATGCTACTGAACAAATATCTATGTTTCTGGAATATCAAAGCCAAGCAGTATTAAGGGAATAGAGAACCTATTTAGAAAAATAGTATCAGAAAACATCTCACTATTGGGAAACATATGTACATCTATGTGCAGGAATTTTACAGAACTCCCAATAAACATAACCATAAAAGATCTTCACCATGGCATACTAAGGAATATCCAAAGAAGACAATGATTTTTTTTTTTTAAATGTATTTAGTACAAGCTCTCACTACACAGCTTGAGCTCATAGTGCCTCCCTAGCACTGGGATTACAGGCGTGTGCCACCATGACTAGTCTCAGTGGCTAGATCAGTGTGCCTGGGTGCCAGGGGTTGAACCCCATCCCTGAGTTTGCCTAAGCAGGCACTTAGTGTACTGTGCTATCTCGCCAGCCCTGAGAAGACAATGAATTTTAAATTTTGCAAGAGAAACATGCCAAGTCACAGTTAAAGGTATTCCTATCAGACAAGTAACAGAATTATCAGCGTAAAGCTTGCAAGCCAGGAAGGAAAAGAAGGGCATATTCCATGTTGTGAAAGGAAGCAACTGCCAACAAAGAAATAGTTTTCAGAGGGCTGGCCAAATAGCTCAGTGGATTAAAGCACCTGCAAGCAGGGTTGGGGGTTCAATCCCTAGGCCTGCCATGCAGGCCCCACCTTTGGGGTGGTGAGATGGCAATTGAGACTGGGCATGGTGAAGCATAGCTGTAATCCCAGCTCTTGGGAAGCTGTAAATGGGCAGATCACTACGAGTCCAATCTAGTAGTGAGATCCTGAACACCCTGTAGGCCTGTTCCTAAAAATATATTAAAAAAAAAAAAAAAAAAGAAAAAAATAGTTTTCAGAAATAAAGAGAAAAATAAAGATCATCTAAAATAAGCAAAAGCTGAGGGAATTCATGTCTGCACGACCAGTCTTTGGGTGGATGCTGAAGGGAGTCCTCACTGAAGTGAAAGGAAGGTGCATACCATCATGAAGGTACATGAAAATTCAGTAGAAGTTAAACAGAAAATAATGAATTATCAGTACAAGAAACCACCAGCCCACAAAGATAAAAGTGGAAGAACAAAGAATACTTAAAACATCTTGAAAACAATCAATATAATGATAATAACTCTTTACTTTCCAGTAATGACCTACCACATAAGTGAACTACATTATTTAATTAAGAGACAGATTTGTATTTAAAAACATCTGCCATGTGCCACCTACAGAAAACTGATTTCAGCACTACATGTTACAGAAAAAGTGAAAGCATAAAAAATGATATTTTTCAGGCAGGTGGCACATGCCTTAATTCTAGCACTCAGGAAGCTGAGGCAGGAGAATTATTTCAAGTTTGAGACCAGCCTGGGCTACAAAGTGAGCTCAAGGTTAGGCTGAACACACACACACACACACACACACACACACACACACACACACACAGAGAGAAAAAGAAAAGTGGTATTTTAGACAAATGGAAACATAAACTAAGTGCTAGCAGTTGTTCTTACATTTGACAAAATATTTAGATGAAACTTGTATGAAAAGACAAAGATCACTGTATGATGATCAAAGGATCAGTTTAATAAGGAGCTATAACTAAGGGCCAGGAATGTGGCTCAGTGGCAGAGCATTTACCTAGCATCCATGAAGTCTGAAGTTCAGTCCCTAGCACAGCCAAACAAGCAAACCAAAAATAAATAAAAAGTAACAAACAAACAAACCTATATGCACTTAATGTTCAAACACTTAATAAAACAACCATGAGAACTGGAAGGAAAGGTTCTGACACAATAATACTGGAGGACTTCAATACCCCATTTTCATCAATGGGTAAATCGTGTGGTCAAAACTTGAAAAAAGAAATATCACTTAAATTATACTACAGGTCAAATGGACCTAAGGAACACTACAGCTAACAACTGCAGAATACATATACTTATGGAATACAAGCACATGGAACTTGTCCAGAACAGACCATACGTTACTCCACAAAACAAGTCTTAAAAATTAAAAGAAAATAAGTGAAATTCTATCCTGTAACATTTCTTATGTCAGTGGAATAAAATTAGAAATCAAAGACAAAAAATTCTAGAAACACAAATAAATTTCAGTTTCATTGATCTTTTCTATTTTTTGGTACAGTACTTCTGCTCTGATCTTTGCTACTTCTGTTAATTTGGGATTTAGTTTGTTTCTGTTTTTCTAAGTCTGAGATGCATGGAGACTAAAAAACACATCTTTGAAAAAAAAATAGTCACTGAGGAAGTTAGAAGGAAAATTAAAAATTTCCTCAAAACAAATGAAAGTTGAAACACCTTACTAAACCTTGCGGGATACAACAAAGAGTACTGAGAGAGAAATTTATATCGATGAGTGTCTAAAAACTAGATTTAAAATAATCTAACAATGCATTTCAAGTACTGAGAACAGCAAAAACAAACCAAGTCCCAAATTAATGGAAGAAAAGATGTAACAATGATTAGACCAAAAATATCATACTAAAAAAACTGAAAAGACCAATGAAATTCTTTGAAAAAATAAAACCAATAATACATGGGTTAGCTATACTGAGAAAAAAAAGACTCAAAATTAGAAATGAAAGATGAGATATTAAAACCAGTACCACAGAAATATAAAGATCACTGGACTATTAAGAAAAACTATCTGCTGACAAATTGGAAAACACAGAATAAACGACAAATTGCAGGACACACATTAACTACCACAAAAGAAAAAGTCTGAACAGAACAATAGCAAGTACTGAAGTTGACCTAATAATGGGAAATCTGCTAACAATGAAAAGCCTATAATCAGATGGCATCAGTGCTAAACTTTACCCAATTTAAAAAAAGAAAAACTAAGTGTCAATTCTTCTAAAGTATTTGTCAGAACTGAAAGGGAAGGAATTCTTTCAAATTTATTCTATGAGGCTAGCATTACCTTGTTAACAAAATCAGACAAGAACACATATAGAAGTGAAAACTGAATACTAAAATGAACATGCAAGCAAAAATTCTCAACATTCTAGCAAATTGATCAAGTTGGTTTCATCAAAGGATGCAAAGATGATTGAAGATACACAAATTGGTATAACATATTACATCAATCAAATGAAAGATAAAAATCATGTGATCATCTCAGTAGATGCAGAAAAGCATCTTATAAAATTATGATTAATTTAGTAGCTACAAAAAAGGCATCTGATAAAATTCAACATCTTCCTAATAAAATCTGTATATAGAATAGGTATAGAAGGATGATATCTTGAATAACAAAGTCTATGATAAATGCAGTCACTATTATACTAAATGAAGAGGAAACCTAGAAGTAGTTTTTTCTAAGATGAAGAACAAGAGTATTATTTTGATCACTTTTAATTCAAAATATGTAAACATTCTAATGGCCTAATGAGGGGTTGGGGATATGGTTCTGCGGTCCCAGTGCCTCCCAGGCAAGCATAAGGGCCTGGCTTCAGTCTCTGGTACTGCATGTCATGTTGGCCACCATGTGCATGGTAGTGCACACCTGTAATCTCAGTGCTGATGAGGCTGAGATATGAGGATCACTACGAGTCTGAGATGCATAGCAAGTCCTAGTGCCAAGCAAACAAATAAAAAGATTAAAGATAAATACATAATTGGCTAATGAGGATTCTTTACAGCATGGCAAAATCAGAATCTTTATTTTAGGAATTAGACTTGTAACGTTATTAATTGGTTGTAGATTTTTTTTTTTTTTAATGTATTTGTTTGTTACAGAGTCACACTATGCAGCTCAGACTTGTGGTGATCCTCCTGTTTTCAGCCTCCCCAGCAATGGGATCACAGGCATGTGCCACTCTGCCTGTGCTCAGTAGCCAGCTCAAACTGCCCTGGGGGCTGAGCAGGCATAGCACATAGTGGCAGAATTGAACTGTGGTCCCTGTGCTTGCCCAAGCAGGCACTTTTGTCCACTGAACTATCTCGCCAGTCCCAAATGTATTTATTTAATATTTATTTAGTTTTTGGTACTGGGTATCAAATTGAGGACATTGTGATTGTCAACTAGATACTTATGCCATTGAGCTATCTCCCTGCCTCCAAATTAGTGTATTTTAACAAGTGACTGCTGAATTCCAAGAGGGAGTAGAAGCTGCCAGTCCATTATGAGCTGGGCTAGGAACTGACAAAGTATCATTTCTGTCTATTTTAGTCATTAAATCATACCACTGCTACTTGAGACTCAAAGAGAAGGAAAACTAGGTCTACAACTTGATGGGATGAGTTAGAATGATTTTGTGGCCATCTTTCATACACCATAATCTGTGAACTATTTAGGAAAATATATATACTAACTGATGTGAATTCCAGGTTGATTAATGTACCATGTTTAAATGATGAAATCAGAATAAAATCAGGGAATATGCTTTAGTTTTAGGGTGGAAAGATTCTCACACATAACACTGACAGGCATCAAATAATCAGGGTACCATGAGCTATACTTGCATGAAAAATATGTATGGCAGACACTACTTTTATACCGGCTATTTAAATAGGAAACTGCTCAAGTTATCACAATAGATGAAAAGAACAGGCTGTAAAATGATATATTCCTGGCATATTTTGGGAAAAACCTAGAGAATTTTTCTTCAATTTATTAAAATACAAATCTTTAGGAATCACAGAGATATATCATAAACATGGCTTAAAAAAAAAGAAATCCCCAAGCTTTGGGGATTGTGGTACATGCCTGTGATCCTGGCACTCTGAGGGGCTGAGGCAAAGAGTTATAAATTCAAACCCAGCCTGGATAATTCAGCAAGATCCTGCCTGAACACAAAAGAGAATAAAGAGAAAACAACAACAAAACTAAGGATGTAGCTTAATGCAAAGACCTGGTATCATACGAAAACAAAAAAAGAAAAACAACAAAAATCCCAAACCAACATGTTAGTACTATGTAGATCTGAAGAATGAAGTAATGGGCAACTTATGAGTCTTCTTCATATTTTGCTGTGCTTACTAAATTTACTTCAATTTTATACTCTCACCAAGTGTCAGAACAGACTATGATGAGGCTAGGGAGTTAATGCATAAGATATTATATAACCAAAGGAAAAATAAAAGATTACTAGAAGCCACCTAAGCACAAAGTAAAAGTACATTTGTTTTCATAAAAAAACAAAACAAAACAAACAAAAAAAACACTCAAAAACCCGGAATAACGTTTAAAGTTAACCTAGTTAATGTTTGCTTCTTTGGCAGCCTGAGCTAGACCATGTTCTCAGTGTTACACGTACCACTCATTTAGTCTTCGCAGTGGATAAAGTCCCAGCGGAGGCGCTGTGCCAAGTCGCACAGCTTTAAGTTAGTTCTCTTTAGTCCCGACTATGGCTTTATTTTACCAGATATGAAAAAAAGCCTGTGAACAAAAGGCAATGATACCCCCTTCTGGTTTCCCCCAAAGTTTAGGTTCTTTTGTTGGTTGTCATTTCCCCAACAAATAATTCAAATAGCAACTTCTTACAAATATTTTGCATTTGCCTGGTTCTTACCCAAAATGGGCCTTGCTGGGATTTCTCCTTCCATTCTCCATCCTTTTTCCTCACTCTCTGAGTTGGGGATCTCAACTGGTTTAGAAAATAAGTAAGCTATTAATTAAGAAAATAAAATGATAACAAGAAATATACACACATTTTATTTTATAGAGAACAGAATTCCACCCCAACCCAGTAGGCTAAGCTGCTGAAGCTGAAGGCCAAAAAGCACCATGCACCTCTATATTTCTGACTCTATACCAAAAATGACTTTCTACTACACAAAGCTGTTAGGAAACCTGAACACAGAGCCAAATGAACGTAACAACTTCAGTAGTTGTGTAACTCTCAATAACTCATTCCACTAGTAGACAAAATAGACAGATATATAGAGGTCACCTTTATCCAATGCATTCAGGTTCCTGTAATTCTCCAGCACCACATCCTTGTACAGGTTCTTTTCAGCAGAGTCCAGCTGCCCCCACTCTTCCTTAGTGAATTCCACAACCAAGTCTCTGAATGTTACTGGGTCCTAAAACATTAAGTTCCTTTGTCAGCAAAGGCCACTTCTAAAAGTATTACCAGAGGTAGAATGCATTTGGAAAAAAATCACATGAGCTAGAATATATAAGAAATTGACACGACAACTTTTGGGTTCAAAATGATAAAGTTACACTAATTACAGAAAGGGCCAATCAACTGTGTGAGAGTTGCAAAATGAAAAGGAAGTGAAGTCCTTGCTTTGATTTACTTGCACTTTTGAGAGGAAAAAAAACAATTAAAATAATTGTGGAATAAAATATTCCTAAGAAGTACACAGAATTTACAGAAAAGGAATTAGGACAAGAGTAGGTGGGGCCGGGTATAGTGGTGCACGCCTGTAATCCCAGCACTTGGGAGGCTGAGGCAGGAGGAACGGTGCGAGTTTGAGCCCAGCCTGGGCTACAAAGGTGAGCTCAAGGTCAGTCTGAACTGCGTAGCAAGACCTTGTCTCAAAAAGACCAAAAAAAAAAAAAGAGTAGGTAAGGCCAGTGAGATAGCTCAATAGACTAAAGTGCCCTGCTTAGGCAAGATTAGGCAAGCGCATGCAGTTCCTTCGTTGGCACCACATGGGTGGGCTGAGCTGGCCAGAGTCTGGGTTTAGTGATGCACACCTGCAATCCCAGTATTGGCGAGGCTGAAAGCAGGAAAATCACTGTGAGTCCAAGCTGCACAGTGCAGTGGTTCTCAACCTTTCTAATGCCGTGACCCTGTAATACAGATCCCCATGTTGTGGTGACCCCAAACCCAAAAATAATTTTGGTGGCTACTTCAAAACTGTAATTTTGCTACAGTTATGATTCCGAATGGCTTTAGGTGACCCCTATGTTTTGGTTGTTCCACCCCTGCCGGGGTTGCTACCCACAGGTTGAGAACTGCTGGCATAGTGAGACCCTGCAACTATCAAATATATTTTAAAAAATGCTTAAGGTAGATTCAAGAGACATTTGTAATGAAAATGTAGGCTCCATTGACAAAAAGCAACCATTTTCTCTGATTAAGAAACATAGCAGGCACTCTCCTTATCATTCAGATCTCATAGTACAATGTCACCTTATCAGACAGGCAAGACTGCCTGATTATCGATTAGTTTTTAGTATACTATCCTTTTATTTGTAATAATTTTTTCTTTATTTGGTACAAGATCTCACTATGCAGTCTGGATGTGTAGTGATCCTCCTGCTTTCAGCTTTCCCAGTGCTGGCTTTATAGGCATGCACCATCATGCCTAGTTTCAGTCGTCCACAGAGCATGCCCAGGGTTCTAGGTCTGGCATAGCCTGAGGTACCAGGGACTGAACCAGGGTCCTTGTACTTGTCAGGCAGGTGCTTAGATTACTAAGCAATCTCCCCAGCCCCTATCACCTACATTCTTGAGGAATCAATTCAGAGACTACATAGGGCTAAGACAAAACATTTCCCAAAGTCTATTATCAATGAAAATAGGTGTAATAGTCTATGAAAGAATAAGTATCACATAGCCTTGGATGGAACTGGGTTTGATGAAAGTTATAAGGCAAGTAAAGGTATCTTATATTAAAAAAGAATATATCTGCCAGCCAAGAATGGAAAGCTCGCCGGGCGTGGTGGCTCACGCCTGTAATCCCAGCACTCGGGAGGCTGAGGCAGGAGGATCAGTGCGAGTTCGAGACCAGCCTGGGCTACAAAAGTGAGCTCAAGGCCAACCTCAACTGCATAGCGAGACCCTGTCTCAAAAAGACAAAAAAAAAAAAAAGAATGGGAAGCTAACTCACTTGGGGCTTGTCTGTTAGTGAATCAGCTTCCACGTTCTCCTCCTTGGTGATGACGATCTTCTGAGAGGCACAGTCTCTGGAAGGTTTACCTGAGCAAGAGGAGAGAAAATGTCAGGGAGACAAATTCTGCCCTGGAGCCATTTTTGATGACTGTGGAAGTGGCTTTACCATGGAATTCATAAGAATCTCTTATGAATGATTAGAACTCTCCAAAAATAATGTGAGGCCCTATTAGCAATGAGAATATAATCATCAGTGCTTTTTCACTGGAGATGTCTCACAGGGACTTCATATTCAACATGCTACATGGTTAATGTATTCTCCTCCCCACATATACACAAAATATACATTCATAGCCTATTTATAAAAAGAGCACGAGTTCATAGCAAACCTTATTCTACCTATACCATAGTTAATCATTAATTCCTTTATGTTTAAACTCCTCGGTTTCGCTAACAGTCCCTCATTCTCTTAAACTTACTATAACTGTCTAATTGGTTTTCCAGTTTCCAAAAGCCTCAGCTCCATTTTTCTCATGAGAAGTTGGTAAGCTCTCTGTGAAGCACCAAATAGTACATACACTTTGTAGGTGATACAGTCTCTTCTGCAACTATTCAATTCTTGTCCATAGCCTAAAAGCAATGTGTCTGTAGTAAGTAAATGAGCAGGGTTATGTTCCAAGAAAACTTATTTCTAAAATTATTTGGCCTATAAGCCATATTTTGCCAAATCCTGTTCTAGACTGATGCTAAATGTTATTTTTAAATAGACAAACCAAACTGTGTTACTTTCCTACTCAGTGTGAGATTTAATTCTCTATACCTATGATTACTATGGAGGATCACCTAGGTGACTTTCTCTAAAGAAGGAGCAATTGTCTCAGTTTTGGCTGAAGTTTGCTCTATATCCATGTATTAATGTGTACAGATCACAAGAGTTTTCTTTATCACTTCAATTCACCTTAAGGTATGAAAATTGGTTCAGCTGAGGTACTGATATGTATGTAATCTTTGAAACAAAGATGACAGGGTAGTGTTTCTCTAGTCCCTTCTAGCTCCCAAATAACACATGGGTGTACCAAGGTGAAGAGGGATGGGGAGCCTGCTCTATGCTGTTGGAAGAGTTCAAGCCTCAAGATAAGAGGCTATGATTTCGCACAAATAAAAGATTATACATCAGAGCTGAAGCACCAATCCCAAAACATTAGGTACTACCTCAATTGTGTTATGCAGATTACTCTTTCCACATATCCTTTTCTCTGCGCATATCCTCCTCTCTACGTATGGCAGTATGGCAGAGGTGATTTCAGGCCTCCTACATAGCCCGGCTCGGAGCACTCACCTACTTCCTGCCATTCTCACAATCACTCATCCTCAAGCCACTCCTTTCTTCGTGCATGAATAAAACCTGGGTTCTGCCCTGCCAGCTAGTCATCACTGAACGGGACATAGGACCCTTTGGCTCCCATAAGTATAACTATGAGTTAGTGTCTTTATTCCCACCATAGGTTGCATTGGAAGTGGTAGAGTAGAAGTGACTCACAAGAATTGCAGTAACTTCTCCACGGGATTACAAATATAAACTTTCTGAGCTGTGACAAGGACTGGGAAGGCTCTTTATAGAATAAAGCTCAGGCTTCCTGCTATAGTAATCGAAAATCTTTCATGACCTTGCACTTGACACTCTCTAGCTTCAGCAAAGTGTCTACTTTTCTTCAAGGGCCAAGTTATCCTACTTTACTTTTCTATAGTCTTACCCTTGTCTTTGAGCATTTCAATGGCATCCTCTACAAAGGTCACCACATCTTTGCTATTCTTGGGATGATGTACATTTACCAAAGTCTTGACTTCTTCAGGGAGGATTGCCAGGAACTGTTCTAGCACCAAGAGTTCCAAGATCTGTTCCTTTGTGTGAATTTCTGGTCTCAGCCACCGAAGGCAGAGTTCCCAGAGTTGGTCCAGGGCTTCATGGGGCCCAGACACTGCCAAATACTGGAAATGTCTGAACTTCTGGCGAGATACTTCAGAGTCACATGACTCCATGACAGAGAGGGTCTCTTGCTTCCAAGACATACCTGCTCTCAAGACTTTACTTTGTTCACATTGAGTCAGGTTCTGAGGTTCTGAGATAGCAATGTACTTGTTCCACTGTAGTTGAAATCCACACTACTAGAGAACTTCGGGGCTTCTCAAGTTTGAACTAAGCACCTGTTTACTATCTGTAGTATGCTCTGAATCAGGTTATTTCATACCAAGGAGAAGAGTTCCAGAAGCTTCAGACACAAATCCAATATTCAGTATCCTGAGAGACTGAAAACAAAACAAACAAATTTGACCCATAAATAATAAACATCAATAAGCATAGTGTTAAGAGATAAAACAGCAAAATGGTCTTAAAATTTCCTAAGAAAAACAAGCATTATGCATTTCATTTTTCTTCTTCCTTAAACACAATTCTAGTGCATGCCAAACAAGCACAGTGGTTTAGAAAAAGAACTATCAAAAAACAAAATGATTCTATTTTAAATGATCTTATTTTAAGATAGGATTGGTGAAAAAAAGTTGAGAAGAGGTATTGAGTCCCACCAAAGAAATGAACTGCACCCAGATACTTTTTAAATTTTTAAATTTATATATACATGACAAAGCTCACAGGGCATATGTCAAAAAAAGTGAAAATAAAAAGAAGCATCTAAGAAAAGAAATGATAGAAAAATAAGTATAGCTATGGTCACAATAAATGTACTGGGTAAAAATCTCAGCTACATAAAACTTGAGAAATATTCCAAAATGAACTGCAAAGCTGAAATCAAAATAATATAACAGAAATGCCAGATGTAGCAATTTTCTAAATCCCTAACATCGTACATCACAATCCACAGCATAGCTCAATCTGTTAGTGGATGGCAAAGCCTTACATACAATTAAACAAAAATTAACCATTCAGCTCAGGAAGGGAAAAGAAGCAACAGAATATTCTGGAGCAAAATTTCAAGTTACAGTCACAAATTAATGAACTACTCAGTGTACATAATTATAGCGCTAGGAAGACAGGTAGAGATGCTCGGGGTTATGCAAATGCACTAAGATTGCTTTAGAGAAACAATTTTGAGAATAGAGGTTTTAGGCATGAGCATGACCAAATAGCTTAAGTAGCCAGGAAGCAGTGCTCATCAGAATAAGCAAAACTCAAAGCCGCTCATTTTATTGAGTCTGACAGTGAGACTCAGAATAACGTTAAGACCATGAGCTACTGCCCCTAGGAGGGGCCCGGGCTGCGCAGAGTGAAATAAACAAAAACCATAGATTAACAGAGCCAGGCGACACTAGTTTGATGGGTTTTATGGCCCCAAATCCCCTAGCCTCCTCAACAAAAACAAAAACAACCCTGAATTATGAGAAAAGGGGTGTATCTGCCTATAAAGCGGGTTGACTATTTGTATAGGTCATGGGTAGGGCAGTAGTTTAGACAGGGACAGCTTCGTGAGATTGGCTTAAGTAAATAAAAGTTTGCAAAACGGGGTGGTCAGGAAATGGTTGGAAAAGCAAAGCAAGGTGAAGGAACGGAAAGCTCCGGGGTCTCGCCCAGTTAATCTATCCAGTCACAGCTGGTGTGTCCCTGAGGCAAAACCCCAGCCCTTCTAGAGCCTCTCCTCCATGAAGGTCACATACGGGGCATGGGCCCGGGAAAGGAGGCAGCAGTGAAGCCAAATTCCCGGCTCAGGAGCACACCGCCTCCTCGTCCGACTCCCGGGCAGAGCCGAGGCCCGCACAGCCAACAGGCACAGCCCCGCGCCTTCCGCGTGGGCGCCCTAGGCGCGATCCCCGTCTCTGCGTCCCCACGTCCCCACTGCCCGCGGCCCAGGTGATACTTGAGAGCACAGCTGTTATCCAGGTGCCAGAGTGCGACAAGCCGGCGAAGTCCCCTTCCTGGGTGGTGGAAGAAGCTGGTGCTGAGTCAAAACAACTAAGAATCCTTGGCCGCAATGACCTTTGAACGACCCGCCATTCGCAAATTGCCTCAGCGCACTGTCGCGCATGCGCACCTGTAGTGGCAGAATCTCCCAGAACAACCCGCGGCCAGCAGCCAAGTGGAACCTAAGGCAAACGCCAGTTCGAGACTCCGCCTCTTCCCCGCCCCCGCCCCGCCCCGCCCCGCCCTTTTCTACATTGGCCAGGTAGAGGAGCTCTTTCATCTGCTAGAAGGTCCACGCCCATTCCTCTGGTGCACTGGCAGTAGGAACCAAACTTTGAGGTATTTCTTTCCCCTTTAGGGAAAACATCCTAATCTTTTTTTACCTTCTACTTTCCCCATTCTCATAAACCTGAAACCCCCCAAACTGGAGTAATTTCGACGAGGCGTTATAGATATTGCTTGGTCTTTACTGATTTAATTTACTGATTCGTTCAGTTTTGCGTTCAGGTAAAATGGATTGTAGATCAGAGTTATAGTTTGCTGGATGTGAGGCATTTGAGTTTAATCATCTGGAGCTTAGAGATGTCTTGAACGAGACATAAAATTTGTCTCCATTCTGAGTAGATGGTAATTATATATCTGCAAAGAGAGGAGGATCGGCCTAAAACAGGAGGAAATCTAATAGATGTGAAGACTAAACAGAAAGCAGAGTGGGTCTCACAGAAGAGGGAATGCCCATAGTATTAATTACATGAAAATATAGTTAGTGCTTAGATAGACAGACATGTACACAACGCCGTAAGAGAGAGCAAGACAATGCAAACTAGCAAACCGGGGAGAGCTTCCCGTGAGAAGCTTTGAATCTAGGCCAGGAGTTGGCGAAGATAAAGGAAGAAGGAAAGAGGGCTTTTTCCCAAACTACCTTTATTAAGATACCTAAATTTGTAGAATAATATTTTCTCAAATCAGGGGTATGATGGGTGACAATTGGCTCATAGGGAGTTTATCTTCATAAAAATTATATTTAACTAGTTAGACAAAAACTTTTGACTTGAAATGTTGTTAGTCAATAGGCTCAAGTATCCCATGCAACCAATTAAGAGGCAAGGGAAAAGAAAAAGACTGATTAGCTTTCCTATCATATGTCTTGTAAGTATAAAATTTCTGATTAGATGTCCTCCAAGGTCTACTGAAGGCTTGGTACTGCTAATTGAGTAAGGGTTATTTTTACATCATAAAGACCCCATTGACAGTCCAGATTTTTTTTTTTTAAATGTATTTGTTGTTACATGGTCTCACTACACAGCTCAGATTCACAGTGAACCTCCTATTTTCAGCCTCCCCAGTGCTGAGATTACAGCAGATGTACCCCACAAGGCCTGGACTCGATGGCCGGCTCATTGCACCTGGGGGTGGGGCCAGTGCAGCCTGTGGTGCCAGAGATTGAACCCAGGTCTATGTGCTTGCCTAAGCAGGTGCTTAGTCCACTGAACTATCTTGCCAGCCCTACTCTAGTTATTTTTATTTATCTTTTTTGAGTTTGTAAATAGTGAAAATGTTAATGAGGGTGATGTGGTTTCATAGGTCATATGTCATGAAAATTTGTCAGTCGTTTGCATCTAATCTTTTCTTTACAGTCTGTGTGAGTCTTGGAGGGACAGGGAGACTGTCCCCATCCAAACAGACAAACAATACCCAGAATTCACTTATTTAGCCTCTGTTCCACTGACAGCAAAACGTACTGGTTGGACTCAGTAAATTAGACACATTTTGAATCGACTTAATTATATGAAAAAACATTGCGTTATATTGCAAATAGATTTTTCAGAGAATTTATATAAGCACACAAAAATTGAGGAGTTAGTGTAGATTTCTGATAAACCTCACTATAATATCCCTATTATTATCATCTTACATTATTAAGGTATATTTCTTACAAGTAATAACGTTGCTAACCTTATTACTTAAAATTCATAATACTTTATTCATATTTCTTTAGTTCATGTGTTTGCTTGTTTTATTGTTCTGTCTGTCTTACTATCTATCTATCTATCTATCTATCTATGTAATCTTCCTGCTCTAGTACCTCATTCCGGATATCACACTGCATGTAGTTGTCATTGCCTTTTTCATTTCCCTTGTGTTCTGTGATGTTTTCCTCTTTCTTTCTTTCTTTCTTTCTTTCTTTCTTTCTTTCTTTCTTTCTTTCTTTCTTTCTTTCTTTCTTTCTTTCTTTCTTTCTTTCTTTCTTTCTTTCGTGTATTTGGTACAGGGTCTCACTATGCAGATCGGACTCGTGATCCTCCTGTTTTCAGCCTCTTCAGCAGTGGGATTACAGTGTGCCACCACGTCCGGACTCTGCCGCTGGCTCAGCGTGACCCGGAGGGGGGACCAGTGTGCTTTGCAGGACCAAGGAGGGATCCCTGGACCCTGTGATTGCCAGAGCAGGTGCTTTATCCTCTGAGCTGTCTTGCCGGCTCTCTTGCTTTTCCCATTTTTGATAATTTTGAGAGTTTTGTGGTGTTCTAGTCAGGTACTTTGTTGGCTCTCTATTGGAGTTTGTATGATATTTTTCTCACAAGGCTGGCATTATAGGTTTTGGGAAAGAAGGTCATAAGGATAGAGTGCCCTTTTTGTTATATCATATTAAACTTACATACTATCAGCATAACTGGTTGTATTGGTTTAACTTGATCAGCTGACTGAAGTCACGTTTGGCAGCAGGCAAACAAAACCAATTGTTTTCTTTTTTTTCTTGAAGAGGCAGCAAATGCAGCAGCACCGGCTTCCAGGCTTAGCAGCTGCAGCCGCGCTACCCAGCGCTGTGGTGTACTGCTAGCTGCAGGCAGCGCCATCTAGTGCTGAATGGCGGTCATTGCATCATTGGGCCAGTTTTGCTGCATGAAGTTTTCCTGTGGTTCTAGCTTCAGGACTGGAACAAACATTATATACAGTTGGCTCTTTTCTTTCTTTCTTTCTTTCTTTCCTTCTTTCTTTCTTTCTTTCTTTCTTTCTTTCTTTCTTTCTTTCTTTCTTTCTTTCTTTCTTTTTTTCTTTCTTTCTTTCTTCTTCCTTTCTTCCTTCCCCCCTCCCCCCCCTCTAGCGGAGTCCCATTATACAGCTCAAATTCCTGGAGATTCTCCTGCTTTGAGCCCCCCAGTGCTAGGATTACAGGGGTACGCCACCACTCCTGGTCTCTGGCCACTTCAGCCTGCCCTAGGGAGCAGGACTGGTGCGGCTTGTGGTGCCTGGGATCGAACCTATCGAACCACCGTCCCTGTGCCTGTCTGAGCAGGTGCTTTAGTTCACTGAGATATCTTGCCAACCCTAATATTTCTCACTTTCTGTTTAAAGTTGCACACACAGAAAACTCTAAACAACCTACATTCGTTTTTCAATTTTTTAAAAATGTATTTATTTGGTATAGAGTCTTGCTATGCAGCTCAGACTCGTAGTGATCCTCCTGTTTCGGCCTCCTCAGTGCTGGGATTACAGGCGTGCACCACCATGCTGAGTTTCTGGGCCTTTTCCCAACCAGAGGTGGGGCTCACACAACATGTGGTGCTCAGAATCAAACATTGGTCCTTGCGCTTGCCAGGCAGGTGCTTAGACTGCTGAGCTATCTTACCAGATCCATTTTTATTTTTCCAGTACCAAGAATAGAACTCAGAACCTTGTGTTTGCCAAGCAGGTGCTTATGCCACTGAACTATCGCCCCAGCCTGACATTCTTCATGTTTTCATTTCTGTAAACATATGCTAAATATTTTTTCATTAAAAACTTGCTCAATATAAGTACCATTGTTGACTTCCTATCATTTTGTTTAATGAACATCTGTATCATTCCAATTTCTAATTAATTAATTATTAACTTTTGTAGTACTGTGGATTGAACTCAGGACCCCGTGCTTGCCAGGTAAGCGCTTATTTTACTGAGCTATCTCCCTGGCCCCTATTTTTTATTTTCTTTTTAAAAAATCTGGCTGCCCGGTTATTCCGTTTCCCTCCATATCATGGAGGTAGTGCTTCAAGTAGGCAGGTTTATATATAATAATGTGAAATGCCTTTGACATATTTTTGGTGAATGAATGACTCTGTTGCTATTAGTTACCTGTGGCTGCACAGAAACACTTGAAATCATTCTGCTTGCATAGAAATACTTCAAATCTTTCTGCTTAAAAACATCACCACTCAGGGCTGGGGAGACAGTGCAGTGACTTAAACACCTGCCTGGCAAGAGCAAGGTCCTGAGTTCAATCACTGGTACTACAGAAATAAAATAAAAATAAAAATAAAAATAAAAATAAAAATGAAAGTAAAAGTAAAGTCACCACTGGGGCTGGAGAGATAGCTCAGGGGCTAAAGTGCTTGCCTAGCAAGTGCAAGGTCCTGAGTTCTGTCCCCCGGTTCCCAAAAGAAAAAAAAAGTCACCACTGCTCAGGATTCTGCAGATTTGTAGTTTGAACAGTGGCGATGTCAGTTATAAGAAATGGCAATATGTAAGATATGACTGTGGGAGTGAATCACTGAAATCATTAAGGAAGTGAGGATTAATGAATATGACAATTCAAAGTTTTTGAACATTACACCTAATAAGAAAGTGAAAACAGTCAGAAACTATAATAAGAGACCTAAGAAGTCTGTGAAGAATGCCCATGAACTAGGAGCCAAAGTCTTCCAAGAAATAGAATGACTGAGGAATCAGAAATAAAAATTCAAATATCTACCATCTTCGTTTCTCAACCGTATTTCTTCTTTCTCTTTCATCGTGAAACTCGCCCAAGTTAGTGTCTGCTCTTTCTGGTTCTATTTTTTTTGTTTTTTGCTTTTTTTGTCTTTTTGAGACAGGGTCTCAGTATGCAGTTCAGGCTGGCCTTGAGCTCACTTTTGTAGCCCAGGCTGGTCTCGAACTCACACCGATCCTCCTGCCTCAGCCTCCCAAGTGCTGGGATTACAGGCGTGCCCCACCACGCCCGGCCTCTGGTTCTATTTTCTCACTGTGCGTCCTTTCATTGAAATAGATCTAATGGGGGCATTAGCTAGCTCTGAGAGTCACTCATTCAAATAATTAATTCTCGAGCCCAGCCTGACAAGATAGTTCAGCGGACTAAAGCATTTGCTTAGGCAGAGCACAGCAGCTGGGATTCGATCTGCTTGAGGTGCCGGCCGGGACTCTGGGCGTGAGAGACAGCGAGGCAGAATGGATGTGGCGGTGCGCATCTATAATCTCATCGTTTGGGAGGATGAAACCAGGAGGATGACAGAGAGTGCAGTCTACGTAGTGAGACCCTGAACACCCTTGAGACCCTATACCAAACAGATTAGAAAGAAAAAAAATAGGGTGGCCGTGTAGCTCGATGGATTAAAGCGCCGGCTTAGACAGAAAGCAGTGGCTGGGGTTCGATCCTTGCCTTGCCATGCCTACCCCGCCCCCCGAGATGACCCCACTCCCAGGACATGCTGAGACTGCGACTGAGACTGGGTGTGGAGACGAATATCCAGGATATTCATAGATATTTTGATTCTTTCAACCAGAGTGTATTCTAAGGTTTATATGATCAGGACATCTGAATTTATAATGTCTTTGATGTAATCCCAGCACTTGGGAAGCTGAAAATAGGAGAATTACCAGGAATCTGATGGTGTAGTGAGACCCTGTGGACTTTATAGACCCTGCACTAAATACAAAAAGCAAAAACAAAAACAAAAGGCGAATAATTCTCTGTCCTCATGAATGTTACCTCAACAAGTATATGAAAGTTGTTGAATTGCAGTACTGTTCCAATAATTTTAAAAGGATAGCAACATCTAAAGATGTACATTAATAAAACTTACTCCGTGTCAGTCCTTTCTTGTATCCAGAGTTGGATACAAGAAAAATGAAATAAGAGGAGACTCACTTGGGACCCTCTGTCTCTGCCTCTGCCTCAGACAAGCTTTCTTTCCCTCAATACAGTTATCCTGCTCTTAAAAAATCGAACGGTGCAATAACTGCTTTTTAAGTGGATGTGTGAATTGAACAAGAAGTATGTTCAGATTCTAGATTGCTTTTCCCTGAGGAGCGTCGATTCTACTGCAGAGCCATCAGAGGTCTGTGGTTCCTGACCCCCACTTATGGTGACTTTAGAATAATTACCATGAGATACCCTCTAACTATGTGATTTAGAAACCTCACTAATCTAGGCATGGTGGTGCACACCTGTAATCCTAGCATGGGGAGGCTGGGGCAGCAGGATTGTTACAAGTTTGAGACCAATCTTGGCTGCAAGGTGAGCTCAAGACCTGCCTGAAGTGCATATCCAGAACCTGTCTCAAAAAGACTAAATACATACATACATATATACATACATACATACATACATACAGAGAGGAGAAAAAGAAACCTCTCTAAACTTGGGGCTGATGGGGCTGGGGACTTAGCTTAGCAGTAGAATGCTTGCCTAGCAAGTTTGAAGCTCTGGGTTTGGTCCTTGGCATAAAAAACAAAACAAAACAAAAATAAACCTCACTTAAACATGGCAGATTAGGAGCCCAGATGAAAGAAGTAGGGGATTTCCAGGCAGTTCATCTGAACTGGAATTCATGAGAAGCTAAAGTCAACTCTGGAGTTGGCCATTTTCTAAAGAGTTAAGCCACAATGAGCCATTACAGGGGGTCAACCTAGAACTGGTAAATTCCAATTATTATTACATTCTCATTTCTCTCTAACTTTCTCAAGATAAATTTTTGTTAGATATGAAAGTGTTAATGTTTAATAGTTTGATCAATCTTATATGCCTATATCTATTAATCTGAAGTTATCTGATGATGAAAATATGTAATACAACCATTGTTAAATTTAAAATAAATAAATAAATATTTTGAATTAAAAATTTTGTTAGATAAATTGGGCTCATTGGAAGGAAGAAAGCTAGGATGAATGCAGAGTATGGAAGGAAAAAAGTAAAACAAGTGGGTGATTGCAATAAGAACTGGATTTGAACACATAAACTATCTGCAGCAAGTTGTAGTAAGGAAGAATAATGAAAATTACCATAGAAGTAACACTTGGGAAAAAGTAGAAGATAGAGGAAAATTGGCTCTGATTTAACATGAGGAAGATTTAGAAGATCTAATCATAAAAACTGCCCACATCTATAAAAGAGCATTGTATCTGGAATATGTCCTTCATTTTGATGCTTCTTCGGGTCTTAATCCTAGTACCACAGCTCTAAAGATCAGACCCATAGGGTCACTGCCTCTAAGTTGGTTTTCTTCCAGATAGTTTCATGAGTGCTCCTTTGACATCTTTGTTTCTCAGGCTATAAATTATGGGGTTCAACATTGGAGTCACCACTGTATAGAAAACTGATATCATCTTATCTCGCTGTTTTGTGGTCTTGGAGTTTGGGCGCATGTAGGTGAAGATTCCAGACCCATAGAAGAGAACCACAACAATGAGATGAGAGCCACAGGTGGAGAAAGCTTTGAGTCTTCCCTCCCCAGCCTGCATCCGGATCACAGTGGAGATGATATTCCAGTAAGAGATCAGGATCAGGGAGACAGGAGCCAGGAGGATCACCACACCCATGGCGAAGATGACCATCTCTGTGCTGTAAGTGTCTGCTGAAGCCAGCTTCAACAGGGCAGGAGGCTCACAAAAGTAGTGGTTGATTATTTTCTGCCCTCTGTAAGGAAGATGGAAAGTAAAGATAGTATCAACCAGAGACACCAAGGCCCCACTGGCCCAGGAGCCTATCGTCAACCGGAGACACACGTGTGGAGTCATGATAGTGGAATAGTGCAGGGGCTTGCAGACAGCCACGTACCGGTCATAGGACATCACTGCCAGCAGTGCACACTCTGTGCATCCAACCAGGAGGAAGACAATTATCTGGGTCATGCACCCCGCAAAAGAAATACTTTTTTTCTTTGCCAGGAAGTGTGTCAACACTTGAGGGACAATGCTGGTGGAAAAACAGAGATCTGCAAAGGAGAGATTTCTAAGAAAAAAATACATAGGCGTGTGAAGTCGAGAATCCATGAAGATGAGAATGATGATGAGTAGGTTTCCAAAAACTGTCAGCAGATAAATGGTGAAGAAAAGAATGAACAATAGGGTCTGGGTCTGAAAGTCTTGGGAAAGGCCCAGGAAGATAAACTCATCTACCCAGGTTTGGTTTTCTTTTCCCATTGAGATTTATTGCTGTTTACCTGTGTGGCACAAAGAAAAAGAAGAAAGTTGTGCTGGGCTTAAGAATGAAGTTCTGCAGAAAGCACTCATATTAAAACAGATACATAACTGGGTATTTCTACCTTTTTCCTATCTAGCTTATCCTGAATGGATACTTTCATTCTTATTGGCTGGTTATAATTTAAACCAACTTCCTTTATTTCCCCCAAATTCCTCTTGCCAGTGCCACATGAGGGACCTTACTTACAGCAACAAGATTTTTGATTCAGGGAGTTCAAGTAAAAAACAAAACAAAACAAAACAAAACTTCATTGAAACCCTTGCCACAGAGTTGATGCTTTGGGAAGTGCAGCTTACAAGAGCAAAGGGTGATGAATTTTTAAAAAATTGTATTTAGTACATCTCAGGGAACTCCAGGGGTGGGGCTGGCACTGACAGCCTGGGATTGAACCCCAGTCCCTTAAGCAGTCTACTTAAGCAGGTACTTTAATCCACTGAGCTCTCTGGCTAGCCCTCAAGTGAATTTTTATATAAATATTCTCTGCATGATCTATTAAGAAACATTGCCCCGCTGTAAACTTAGAACTTAATTACATCATAATCAAACTACATGAACAATATGTGACAGGAAGATTAACAAAATAATTCTGAAGTTTATATAAAAGAATATATATAAGAATATTCACATATAAAACTGAAAAAGATAAAAGCAAATGAGATACAGTAGAGTGCAAGTAGGGAGATTTAACCCATCCAATATTAAGCTGTACTATTAAAATAGAATCATTTATATTATAATAATTCAGAAGCCAACATCTCAGGGACATAATACAGAGAATTTGGGATCAAATTCAAATGTATGAGAGAATAAATGTTAAATGTATCATCTACTCAGGAGGAGAAAAGCATAAATGGAGCTCTGCTGGGCTTGGTGGTGCATGCCTTTAATACCAGAATGAAGGAGGCTGAGGTAGTAGGATCGCTTCAAGTTCAAGATTAGCCTGAACTACATAGGCTCTGTCTCAAAGAAAAAAAAAAATCCAAAACAAAACAAAAAAACATTTTTGGATTTTAGCTAAAAATTAAGTGTAAAATGAAGCTAAGATATCTGGCTATCTGTTTAGAAAGAACACAGTATCACAACTGTCTTTATTCTTCCAACTCCAAGTAATTAAATATCAATATAAAACAAAAACAAAAATATACATTACTATTATGAGGAGAGAAAATAGGTTAGTGTCTTCTGTAACGTTTAGTAGGAAAGGCCTATATTAAGGTTTTGTGGCCCAGACAAGATAGCACACAGCCATTCGCTTAAGGCTGATATATTTTAAATAACAATTTAAAAGGAATTGTTTAAGTGAAGGATGCATAAATGCCTAGGGAAATACATAAAAGTTTAAGGAAAGAATGCATGAATGGAAAATATAAACAAAAAACCTATCACATGAAAAAAATTTTGATGCAAAAATAAAAGATCTCAAAAAAGATAGAAACTTTTAACAAACAATTCAAAGAAGAAAGGCAAACAGCCAGAACCAACAAAAACTGACCATGCAAAAAGTGTTCATCCTGACTTAAGGAAACAAATATAAAATGGGAGGATATAATTTTTTTGTGTGTGGTACTGGGGATTGAACTTAGGACCCTGTGCTTACCAGGCACGAGTTTATTCTACTGAATTATTTCCCTGGCCCTCAAATGGAAGGAGATTAAAGAAAGAAAAAAAAATGTGTTACAAACATAGGCCAAATTCCCATGATGAATGTCATTATTATATGCTGCAAACATGTACTAATGAAAATGTAAAATAAAACCACGATTGCCACAACTGCCACAATTAAAGCTACAATATTATTATATCTCTGTCATCAGGTTAGCAAAGTTGTGAAAGATTACAGTCACCCACTGTATGCTTTATGGTAGGATAGATATGAAAAACATAGGTGTGTTTTTAAAATCACTTTTGAAAGCCACTTGAAAATGTTGTTGAAAATGTTAAGAAATTACAAAATGAGCTTTATTTTTCCTGAACAACTGAATACTTAGGACTTTACAATTTGCAAATAATTATAGCTAGTCATAAATCCTTGTTTCAATCCATATGAAATGATTTCCAGAATAAAATAGGTGACATGTTAAATATTAAATAAATTACATTTTTTCTAATGTAATAGGATATGGCATAATAGAGACATGGTAAGAACACAGATAACTGAGTCACACAGGTATGTATTAGATTTTATTTTTTACAGAATCTCACTATGCATAGTGATCCTCTTGCTTTCAGCCTCCCCAGCACTGGTGGGTTAATGTTGCAGGTGTACTCCACTATGCCCAGACTCTGTGGCAGCTCAGCCCACCCTGGGGGCAGGGCTGGTGTGGCATGTGGTGCTTGGGATTGAATCACAGTCCCTATGCTTGCCCAAGCTTGCCTAAGCAGGTACTTTAGTCTGTTGAGCTGTCTTGAGGCCCTAGATTAGATTCTTGTTCTTCAAATTCATAGATCTGTGGCTCTGGACAATATATTTAACTCTTGGTCTCAGTTTCCTAATCTGTAGAATGGATATTGTAACACAGAAAACATAATGTGAATGTAAATATTAAATTAATAGAAAAATTTGTCTTATTCCTGGTAACTACAGTAAGCACACAACTGCAGCAATGATTTTTTTCTTATTTTGGTACCAGTGGTCGAACTCAGGACCTTGAGCTTGCCAGGGTAGTACTTATGCTGCTGAGCTGTTTCCCTGGCAGATGATGTTGATATTATGATAACTTTAAGCAACTATGAAGTTAAGTAGATCAATATAGAAAGATATCTGATACACTGTTGAGTTTAAAAAATAGGTTGTAAAATGAAATATAGTGTATGTATGTCTTTGTAGACAGATGATTCAATAGTATCAATATTGTTTTTTTCTTTTCTTTGTGATGCTAGGGATTGAACTATTGCGCTTGTGAGGCAGGTGCTTAGGCCACTGAGCTATCTCCCCAGCCCGAGATACCTTTTCTTAGTGAGTCTTTTTTTTTCTTTCTTTCTTTTTTTTTTTTTTTTTTGTACAGACATACAGCTTCCTTGTCATAGAGACAAAACTCAAATTCTACATTCTTATTCTCAGTTTCATAAAAAATCCCTTACACAACATTCAAGCATTTAAAGTAAACTCAGAATTATTTCATAGTCTTTTATCCGATATCCCAACGGCCACCAAATCTTTCACCATGCAGAGAGATTAGGTACTGCGGTAACTAGATACTGTCCAAGGCTGAGTCCTGGGAGAACCCATTGAGCCATATCTGAGAAGTCAGTATACTCAGGCATCAGTAGTGGGTCCAGTATCCTCCTCCGTCCTTAGAAGAGAGCTTTAATTGCAAGGACTCTCTTCCTTGGGACCTAGGCTTTTAGGAGATGGGATGCTTTCTTTCGCTTTGGTTGTAGCTGGACCTACTCTCTTCTATGTGCCCATATTCACTAGTGGATGGGATACGCTCCCTACACATCTCCTATGCCTGGAATATACTCAAGAGCAAGAAGCTCTTGATGAGGCTTCTCAAGCCAATATTTTACAGAGATGGTAGGAGAAGGGTAGGTTGAGAGAGGCAATGAAGACTGAAAAGTTGATCGCAGGAGGAAGGGAGAACAAGGAAGAGCTGCTTTCAACAGCAAAGGGAAAGTAACGTAGGAGGGTGCAGCTTCGGTGGTCTTTCTTGGACTAGCCTCATTCCTGAAGGAAGAGGTGTAGAGTTGAGATTGTAGCTTGGGATTCTATAGCAGAATGGGAACTGAATGGTTGTCTGGAAGTGTAACAAGGTAAAAAGAAAAAAAAAAGATGCATATGAGAGCAACATCATTCTCACCCTTATCTCTGGCCAGTGTCATAAAACCCTACAAACTGAAGCTGTAGCATCTTTTCTCTCACCTTAGCACCTCAGGTAGGCAAGAAGCAGAAACAGAGGCTGTGGAGGTCATCAGGGAAGGAACCACAGATCTAACGTATGGAAAGACTTCTGTTGTCTGCAGGTGCACACCAGGAAGACAGCACCATTTGTGGACTGGTGTTTGGGCAATGCTTTTTAAGCTGTGAGTTTGACCTTATTCCAAATCTTTCTGCTTTATGTAACTCAACGTAAAAGCTCCAATTCTCCTGGGTCCCACTTCTGAACAGAATATTTTCCTTTGAGGACATATTTCAAGATGAGGTCCTGAGAGTTAAATAAACAGGCAATTCCTGGGAGCCTGAAGAACCCTCAACTTTGTTACCTTTTCATTCTGAGACACTCTAGGGATAGTATGTTATATCTGAAATTACACTAAAGTTGTCCAATCATACCCTTCTTTTGTATCTTACACAAATGTTCAAAATGGCATCAGCAGATATATGTGTAGGGCTTCATAAGTAAATAGATTTTGTTCTTGACTTATATAAAAATGAAAATGGGCATACATTGGATATCTGGGTGTTGACTTTCCAATCAAGTAACTCAACTGAACTTTTATTTTAGGTTAAATGATTATTTTGGTATCATGTGACCACATTACATATCACGGTTTAATTTTCTTAGTACTGTGCTATTATCAGCATAATTGCGTTGCTTTATTAAAGTTGGATACTTCTTCTGGACATAAAGTTGAACTTTTTCGTTTGTGAGGCTAATGTCCAGCTGAAGGGCAGTGTTTTGGAATGAGGCTTTAGTTTCTTAAACCATTAAATTATAACTTTTGTGTGTGTTCTCAAGAAAATTGAACTTAAAACAAAAGGGCCGATGAGATAGTTCAGTACACCAAGTGCCTGCGTAGACAAGTTCAGGGACTGGAGATCGATCCCCAGAACCATATGCTGCACCGGCCCCAACCCCAGGCATGCTGAGCTGGCCACTGAGTCCTGGTATGACCATGCCTGTAATCCCAGCATGGGGGAGGCTGAAACAGGAGGATCACTATAGTATGAGCTGCATAGTGAGACCCTTTACCAAATACATTAAAAAGAAATTTGAACTATATCTATAATTATATTACAATGAACTATTTAGTACAAAGTGAATTTCATCTACATCCTCAAATTACTAAAAATATATAAAGAAAAATGGCAGAAGAATGAAGTTATCAGATGTTAAATCATGTGAGATATAAAGAAACACTCTGAAGTTAGTGGCAATTTAGCTTCAGCAAGCCATCATCTGTCACATTAATAAATACTATCAACTTGATTATTATTTTAGTGGTTTGTGCCTTGTTAATACATTATTTGCAGTTTACTTTTAGCTTAATAGTACATACAATCTAATTCATCAAATAATTGGATTTTGTTCCATGATAGAAGCATGGCACTTTATTTAACCATATCTATGTTTTTTTAAACCATATCCATGTTAATGGGCATTCATTTTATTTGCAATCTGTAGACATTAAAAGTGTCACAGAGAACATTTCTGATCATGTATTTTTGTATTTTTGAAGGATAAACTTCACAAGACTCAGTCACTAAGACTAAAGTTGTATACATTTAAACTGCCAATAGATATTATCAATGGCCTACATAAAAGTTGTATTAATTTAGCCATCAAAGCTGCATAAAAGGGTTTAGGGAGATAGCTCAGTAGTCTAAGTGCGTGTCTGGCAAGTATAGGGACCCTGGCTGGATTCCTGGCATCACATGCTGTGTGGGCCCCACCCAGGAGGGCATGGTGGCACACACACTTGTAACCCCAGTTCTGGGGAGACTGAAACAGGAGGATTATTGAGTTTAAGATGCAGAGTGAGACCCTGTACCAAATATATAAAATGAAAAAAAGTGCATCAGAATTCCCATTTAGTCACACTTTTGCTAATATTTGCTATTTTCACTCTTCAGTTTTCCTACTCTGTTAGATGAAAAATGTAAGCTGTTGTTTTATTATGAAATACTTCAACTGTACTTAAGGATGAACATAATTTTATACTCACTAATAACGTTCATTACTTATTTAATGAAGTAACTACTTCTTTGCTCGCTTTCTTTTACTGGGCTGGGCTGCTCAGCTTTTTTTTTATTGTTTTGTAAAATCTTTCAATATCATAAAAAATTAACTTGTTTGCCTTGGGAGTAAATATTTCTCCACTTTTCTAGCTGGCTTCTAAATGTATTTTTTGTATGAGATATGTGTTTTATAATTTAGTCAAAGCAAAAGAGGCTTTTCCTGTACAACTTTGTTATGTTAATACTAAAAGAACTTGTTCAAAGTTATGCTTTTAAGAGGCACCTATCTTTTTCTTTAAAATTTTCATCATTTGCCTATATATGTGCTTCATTTATATTTTTATAAGTCTAGAGTTTATCTTGACATAAAGAATGACCCAGAGATCCATTACTTCATTTGATAGTATTATGGGAAAATTCCTAAAAATCTAAAACGTCTTTTATACAATATATTAAATTCCTACTGGATTTGTTTGATTTTTGTATTCTAGAATCTATTCTTTTTTCTACTTTTTAAATGAATTTTAAAATTTTGTTTAGTTTATTGGTACAATTTAGGTATATATAATGATCACATTTATTATAGGGAATATGTATCTGTATATATCTTCACCCCTCCTTTTCCCCCACCAACCTCTCTTCCCATTATTCACAAAGCTCTGTTTCCATTTCATCCATCTTTTCTCAGTATTTCTTTTCCATTCCTTTCTTTCCTCCCTCATTCTGCCTAGTTCCCTTTTTCTTTTGAACGATTTCTTCCTTTTCCACATTATATTTCTCTTTCCTATTCATATTGTACATTTTAGCTCCTGTTTATTCTCTTGGTTTTCACACGAAAAAGATAATGTGACATTTATACATACATGTATAATTTATTTCTCTTATGATTATGGTCTCAAGGTCCATGCATTTAGCTATAAGTGTCTTCAGTTTGTAGCTGAGTAGTAGTCTATTGTATATAAAAAACCTACATCTTTTTATTCTTTCATCAGTTAATGAATATTTGAATTGTTTCCAAGACTTAGCTATTTGAAACTGTGCCACTACATAAGTGATTGCCTGGCAAGTGCAAGGACCTGAATTCAATTCCTGGTATCACATTCGATTCTAGCTCTGGAACTGGGTGTAGTCACGCAGGCCTGTAAGCCCAGCTCTAGGGAGGCTGAGACAGGAGGACCACTATGAATCCAAACTGTGCAAGAGTCTGCATAAAAAAAAGATATATAAGAAACCAAACTGCTACTATAAGCATGAGTGTGCATGTATTGGTATGATACACTCCACACTGATTCCCATAGTGTTTGCACCAGTCTACATTCCTAGCAACAGAGGGGATCTTTTCACTCCCAGCCTTGCCAACATTTGGTATTGTTTGAATTGTTTGATTTCTTGTTTTTCTTTTCTTTTCTTTTCCTTTCTTTCTTTTTTCTTTCTTCTTCTTTTTTTTTTTTTTTAACCAGGGATTGAACTCAGGTCCTTATGCTTGCCAGGCAAGTGCTTATTCTACTGAGCTATCTCCCCTATTATTTCTTGTTAGTAGCCATTACTTCTGGAGTGAAGTGGAATCCCAACATTGCTTTAATTTGCATTTCTCAAATGACCAATGATATTGAACATTTTTTCATATATTTATTTGCCATTTGTACTCCTTTTGAGAAGTGCATATTCATCTGAGATGCCCAGTTTTGGACTGGGTCATTAAATTCATGGGAGTCTGATTTTTTTCACTTTATGTTAGTCTGAAGGACAACTGGCTAGAATCTTTTCATGCTGTATTATCTTTTCACTCTGTTGGTGATTTATTTTGCTGTGTAAAGCTTCTTTATAAAATGAGTTTGGGGTTGAAGAGAGAGCTCAGTGGTCTAAGTCACCTGTCTGGCAAGTACAAGTACCTGGATTTGATCCCTAGTATGAACTCTGGGGCACCATTTGGGTCACTGAAACTGGGTGTGGTCATGTACCCCTACAATCCCAGCACTGGTGAAGCTGAGGCAGGAGTATAACTACAAGTCTGAGTTGTGTAGCGAGACCCTGTACCAAAGGAAGAAAAAAAGAAAAAGAAAGAAAGAAAGAAAGAAAGAAAGAAAGAAAGAAAGAAAGGAAGGAAGAAAGAAAGGAAATTTAAAAAATGAGAACCAAGTTGTTGATTCTTTGTAGTTTTCCTGTGCAGCTGGGTTTTGTCCATGAAGTCTTTGCCTACACCTTTCTTCAAGAGTTCTACTTATTTCCTTTCCCAGCAGCTTTAGTGTTTGTATTTTAATATTTAAATCTTTGAATTATTTTGATTTCAGCTTAGTGAACAGTGATAGACGTAGGCCAAATTTTAGTCTTCATCATGTAGGAAACCCGTTTTTCTGGCACCATTTATTAAAAAGGGTAGTGAAAGTGTTTGGTACCTTTGTCAAAGATATAGGAACGAGGGTGTCTGAAGCTGTTTCTGCATCTTCTGGTCTGTTTCACTGATCTTTAAGTCTTTTTTTTTGTTTTGTTTTTTCTTCACCTATTTGCTATTACAGTGGTGCTGTAGTAGATTTTTTCAAGTCTGGGATTGTAATACCTCCTGCCTTTCCTTGGTTGCCCAGAACTGTTTTTGTTCTCCTAGGTCTCTCCTGATTCCAAACGAATTTGAGAAAGCTTTCTCTAGTTCTGTGAGGATGCTGGTGATATTTCAGTTAGGATTGCATTAAATCTGCATAAAATTTTGAAAGTATGGCCATTTTCACCATGTTGGCTCTTCTTACTCATGAATTCTATTTCTAAGCAAGGGCCATGCAATTTAAACTTCTGCCACATATAAATTATTATTAACTGATTGTTCTGGGGCAGAAAACTGACTTATTTTCCTTGTAGATGATACATTATTATAGGTATTTCCAAATTTCTTTTCTGTTTATTGTTTGCTTAATTTATATTCATACCTCATTTTAGTTGACCCTATAATTATTGTAATATATGTAATGCTTTTATTTTATCCTTGAAAATATAATTTTTGTTGTTTTGTATCTGTGATCTTTGTATATATGTGCTTTTATTTATTTTTACATACGTGATTTTAAAAGATCCTTTGTTTCTTATTATTCCTCTAAACTCATTCAAGTTGATGACTGAAGTTTTCAGATGTGCATCTCTTCTTTTTCCTTTAAATGCAATAGAAATCTTTTATTACATCTGTCACATTCCCAATTGTCTGCCTTCTCAGTGAAGAACACCCGACTTACATCATACATCCCCAACACAAATATCATGAAGATAAGAGAAAAAAAGATTGTTCGACATCATTTGTGAGAAAAACAATGTGCTAGATTTGTGTTACTTGGGAAAAAAACTCTCACTATGCAGTTCTGACTCATAGGGATCCTCCTGTTTTCAGCCTCCCCAATGCTGAGATTACAGGCTTGTGCCACCACTCCAGGCTCTGTTGCCAGCTCAGTGTGCCTGAGAGTGGGGTCGGCGCAGCACGCAGTACCCAGTGTCAAACCTGGTACATGCGCTTGAGTAAGCAGGCACTTAGTCCACTGAGCTATTTCATCAGCCCTTGATTTTTCTGTTTTAATTGTTTAATTATTTTTATTTATAGTGAAAGATGAAACCACCATTTTAGCCATGTTAAAGAGTGCAATTTAGTGATGGTTAGTACATTCATCATGCTATAAAAACATATCTACTATCTCACTAAAGGACCTTTTTACCACTCTGAAAGAAAACCCTGTGCAATCCAAGAGTTACTATCCATACTTCCCTCTCTTCAAGTATTAGCAGCCATTAATCTGCTTTCTGCATCTGTATCATCACCAGTTCCAGGCACTTCCTATGAGTAGAATAATTTGTGTTGCTTCTTCAGATCAACATGTTTTAACAGTTCTGTTGTACTGTGTATCATTAATTTGTTCTTTCTTTGTGATTGAAGATCACTCCATTGCAGGGAGGTGGCACATTGTGTTTATTTTTCAGTAGATTATTTGGGTGGCATTGCTAAGGACATTCTCTTTAAGGTATTTATTTGGGCACTTGTTTTCAGTTTTCTCGAGTATATGCAATGAGTGGAATTGTTGGGTCATATTATAATTGTATGCTTAATTTACTGAAGGACCACTGTATTGTTTTCCATTCCACTCACAGTGGCAGTATTTATGAGTTACAGCTTCTTCACATCCTCCACAACACTTCTTTTTCTTTGTCTCTTCCTTCTCTTTCAATTTGTTTCTCTCTACTTCCTTCTTTCTTCCTCTTTTCTTCTATCTTCAAAAATACTACCAAATGGACTTTTGAATTCACTCTAATTCATTCTTTCATAAGCAGTGTGAATTGCCCCATTGTCAGAGTCATTTTATCCATTTCGATGACAATGGAACTTCACTGTATTTTTAATCTACAAGGCCTAGGGGCTAATTATGCTATGCACTTTTTCACATTTATTAACTCCTTATTTCCTTGAACAAGTGCTTGTTCAAGTCTTCTGCCCACTTAAAAACTGAAATGTCCAACTTCTATTAATTTGTGGGAGCTTTTTATATATTTTGACTGTCAATCTATAAATCACTGCCAAAGTATTAAAATAGGGACAAATTAAAAGATAATGTGGTAAAATGTTAATAATTAGAGAATTTGGGTAGTTCTTCATAATATTTTTTAAACTTCTTTCAAAACCTGGGGCTGGGGAGATAGCTTGGTGGTCTTAGCCCTGGCCTGGCAAGTGCAAGGATCCAGGTGCGATCCCCAGTACCTCATACCACGAGGAGCCCCAGAACCCCAGGCACACTATGCTGACCACTGAAACCAGACATGGTGGTACATGCCTCTAATCCTAGTGCTTGGGAGGCCAAGACAGGAAGATGACTACAAATCTAAGCTGTGTAGCAAGACCTTGTGTCAAATAAGTAAATAAATAAATATTTTTAAAAAGCTTAAGAAAATCTAAAATTGTTACAAGATGTGAAGTTATGCAAGTTTATTTAGCATAGACTTTCCTACATATTTTAATTACTTTCTTTTAATAATGCTTAAACAAATTGTTGGGAAAATCATGAAGAAGATGATTTCTTCCCACAGTTCTCTAAATTGACCTACCAGACTATTCTGCTCATCTAGGCCTTGTGAGGGGTGATGTAGGCTTGGCTGGCTCTTCCTCCTACGTGAGTCAGTCAGAAGCTGCAAGTAAGAAAGTGCATGCTCTGCCAGTCTCTTCTTTTCAGACTCCGGCTTTTACCACTGCCACACACTCAACACAGCATTAAGAATTCTGCTTATTTCCTTTTTCTTTTTGTAATTGATTTGCATTGCATTTTTAAGTCTCTCATTTGGATAATTTAGGATTCTGCAAATATTTAACAAATACCTTGAATGATGTCAAACATAGAATATCTGTCAAAACTGAGGTATTACTGGGAAGATAGCTCAGCAGCATAAGGGCCTGCCTGGTACGTGCAAGGCCATGAATTCCATCCCTGGAATAACAAAACCTCAGAGCTTCAGATATTTTCCTATAGTCCATCTCCAGCCTTAGCTATGACAATAATTTTGTACTTTAATAATATATTAGTATTATAATGATTCGAGATAGTGCCACGGGGAGATGTTACCGGATTAATCCAATTATTATCTGTAGCACATTGCCTTTCTATTCTCAAGATGATGAACTTTTTCAAAATTATGCAGGCAGCATATGAT
Organism: Myocastor coypus; assembly: GCA_004027025.1. Lineage (NCBI taxonomy): Eukaryota > Metazoa > Chordata > Mammalia > Rodentia > Myocastoridae > Myocastor > Myocastor coypus. The sequence goes on from PVJA010007584.1 coordinate 43,644, forward strand.
AGATCTGAGTTTCAGCCTAATATTTTTTTTTCTAGAAAACAAATACTTAATTGCATCTGTGTAGTGTTCCCTCTTCTGTCCTCCTTGTAACCATTTGGGAGCCTTCAGAAGTACAGCTAAAGATGCAAACTAATGATTCAGAATTCTCCTGAGTCCTTTAGCTGCTCCAGTGGCTGCTTCTAGAATCCCCTCTTCACAACTTCACTTCGTTTTGATGGAAATATAAATGTAGCATTGACCCTGAAGTCTTTGGTAAGAACTTTAAATGGAGGAGCAGCACGTGGGAAATATGGACATGCTCTTTCCTGCCTTGTCCCTGGTCTTAACTAGGACACTTTACCGACCTCTGCTTTTGTGACAAGATGCCTATTGTCTCCACTTTCCCAAGGTGCACCCAATGCAATTACGATACTTCGTCCCTCAACCGTGGAGTGTCCTTATTTGCTTTGGCACAGAGATTTCAGCTCTTTCTCCTCCAAATAACAAAATTCTGTGTGATCCCTGGACAGAAAAGGTATGATGTAAACCAAAAGGGGTAGCTGAGTGTATAGCAGAGATGAACTGGCTTTGCCCAGTTAGATTTGATTTTTTAAAAATTCATCGAATTTTATCAAAATAACCTCCATACTGAGGCTAAATCTTCTGCAACAAATCTGGTCACTTTTCACACTGGTATATTTTCACATGCCTTCTCAGACCCTAATTACAATATAAAATTGTAAATGAATAATCCTGGTCATCATCTTATCTAGACATAAGTGGAACTTTCATGGAATGAGTTTTTGTTCTTATGCTTCTGTTGAGCTGAGTTTGGAGAAAAAGGAATAGGTGATTTTTAAGTGCAATGGATCTTGGAATCATAAGAGAAACTGGGTATTTTTCAGCTGGTTCCCTATAGGCTTATTCAGTCGCTTCTGTCTGAAACATATGCCAACCAGATACTGCGTGTTTCTGTGACCTTTCCAATCGTCCTTCACATCCAGCGACATATTTTATCTTTAGAGAAATGAGCTCACAGTTCCTGTTAAATCTGAAGAAAAGATACAATTAAATTACAGAAATGCTGACAGCGAGAATGATTTTACTTACAGATGCTTCTTGACCCTGAAGGTAGCTTCTCAGTCACTTCGGGAAACATTTTCTCCTCTACATTTGTGTTGGGGAATAACATTCTTAATGACTATCAGGGAAGTTAGGGATACTACCTTCCAACGTAGTTCTAGTCAGCAAGAGCCCACATTGTATGACAAGTCACAAGTCACATTCAACAATAACATACATTCATTTCTCTGTCTTCTGATACCTTGGCTCAGGTCAAATCAGTTCAAAATTTCAGGGCTGGACAGCTATGCACCATGATTGATATTGTTGGCTGGGAATGAAGGTGGTATAGATGTTGTCCCTGATCTTGAACATCTTATGGTCCCAGAGAAATATTTGTTAAGTGCTCCTATAGAGGTAAGCACATGATGCTGTAAGTACACTTGTGTGTCTATGAGACTGGGTATTTGTGGATGAGGGTAATTGCTTCTATGTCTGTGTGTTGGGGTGAGAATGGAGAATTGGGGGAAGTTAGAGGAGAAATCTCAGAGAGTGAGAGGAGAGGGGAATCCATGGCTAATGAGCAGTGGCTAAGGATGGATGGTTATAAATTGGGCTTTCATCAAGTAGGGAACATCTGGTTTGGATTAGGCAGTTTGCTTTAGTCCTTCTGCTTACAAAATGAATAAGCAACTAAAATATCTGGCAGTTAAACAAAGGACAATGAGACTTTCTTCATATGGCACATCCCAACTTTAGTCTAAGGCTAACTAAGTAGATTTTTTTTCATCACTTTAATTCACAGACTCATCTAGATATCAGCACTCTGTTAATAGCTATGCAGGGTGTGTCTGTATCTCTTTCTTTCTTCCTTTCTTTCTTTCTTTCTTTCTTTCTTTCTTTCTTTCTTTCTGTCTTTCTTTCTTTCTCTCTCTCTTTTCTTCTCCTTCCTTTCCTCCCTCCTCTCCCTTTCCTCCTCTTCCTCCTCTCTCTCTCTCTCTCTCTCTCTCTCTGTCTCTCCCATTCCTCTGTCTTTCTACCCTCCTCTCTTTCTCTCACTCTTGCTTTCTTTTGAGGATAGCAGTAATACTAAAATCATGCTTGAAATACCTATCATTCTGGTCTTCTAAATGCAAACTGCTTCTAATGTCATATCGATTATTGCTATACCCTCTCTTAAGTAAATGTTTGTTTAAAAAAAAGGTAATAAAAGAAAATGAGAGACAAGGAAAAGATGCCATAGAATTGACCTGCTGCAATTTTATATATGGCTAGATTTCTAAATTTCTGTGTAAAAATGTGTAATTACTTATTTTTTAATCAAATTCTATGGAGATTTATTAGAATATCAATGATTGATGGAAAATACCGGTTCCATGTTAAGTCTAAGGCATTTGGTATTCAGAAGGATAGCAATTTTAAGCTCAAGTGCCTATGTTATAGAACAATAATATCGCTAAGATTCTCTTCTGGAGGGTTAACAACTTAAGTTTGCAGATCAAAAATTTAGAGAAAAAGAAGGGCTACAAGGATAGCCAATATTTTTGGCCCTAGCCCTTCAAGGTTAGTGAGGACTAAGGACATAAGAGAACCTGTACAATAACATCCGAAACTCAGTGGTGTCCTAAATTTTTTTGTTGAAGGAGATTATGGGACCACAGAGGAAAGGGATTGACAATGTATAATATGCTAAAGGAGAGTCAGCTAAAGAGAAAGCATTCTCTCAGGCTTCACAGAGAACAAATTGGTCAAGCAATGGCCATAACTCATCCAGATGGCTGACACTGACCAAATTTTACAAAATGCTGTACACGGTTTCAGGATAAATCCTGAGGGGATTTGAATGACCTTATCAGATACAAAAGTTACACTCTTTGTTATATAGGTCTTGCTTTAACTTGGTCTCAACCATGCAGCAGAAAAGTCTAACCACGAGTTGTAAAAAGTAAAGCTATATTAATATGCTGAGCTGTAAAAGGTTCAAGTCAACAGCTTCTGACACTGCCAGTTCTGCTGATAACTCACTACTATTATGAACTATTGGACTATACATATAGCTATTTTCTCATAGTGTAATGCAGTGGTTCTCAACCTGTGGGTCGCAATCTTGGCAGGGGTTGAATGACCAAAACACAGGGGTCACCTAAAGCCATTCCGAATCATAACTGTAGCAAAATTGCAGTTTTGAAGTAGCCACCAAAATTATTTTTTGGTTTGGGGTCACCACAATATGAGGAACTATATTGCGGGGTCATGGCATTAGAAAGGTTGAGAAACACTGGGGTAATGAGAAGAAATATTTGTGCTAATAGTGTTTAGAAAAGATACCATGTCTGCATCTTTTACTCTACTATGAACAACTACTGTGAAGATAACAACTTGCAATGTATTAATTATTGTAATTGTCCTACTAACCTGTTTTGAAACTCTTACTATTATTTCTTTCTAATTAAAATTAATAAAATTTTAAAAAAGATAAGGTGAAAGAAAAAGAAAATTCCTTTGGCTTAGTAGTTCCTAACCAAGATTTCAGGGTGTTTTTAAATTTACTTGCGAAATGCTACTTCTACATTTTTACTTTCCACTAAATGAAATTTGACATTTGCTTCTAATTTAACTTTGCATAATCACTGATTCCAGTATTAGAAGTGTCTATGACTTGCTCAGCAGTAGAAATCCTAAGTATTTATATATCATATTGTAGTTGTTGGATATCTGCAAACATTTAAGGTCATAATTATTTTGAAATGAAAGTGGTCATCTGGCTCACTACTTTTAATGCCATTCTGTGAGGCTGCAGCAAGAGGCTTTCAAGTTTTCTCCCCGCCTGGTGACTTAGTAGTTTAAGGAGACCTTGTCCGAAAATTAAAAAAAAAATGAAAGGTATTGTGAATATAGTCTATTAAAGACCTCAAATTCAATCCTTAGAACTGTCAAAAATGTTAATAAAGACACATATAATCTTCACTATTGCATATTATTCAAGCACATACATGGCTGCTGACATACTTGTTTTCTAAAATTATATTGGTAACTATCTGATGTAAATATTTTCCTTGGTAATCATTGATACATTTAAAATATTATCTTGAAACATTATCAGTTATCAGGGCTAGAGAAATAGCTCAGTGGAATAAGTGCCTGCCTGGCAAGTACAAGGTCCTGAGTTCAATCCCTGGTACCACCAAAAAAAAAAAAAAAAAAAAAAAAAAAAAAAAAAAAAAAAAAAAAAAAAAAAAGTTATCAGTTATCAGATAAAGAGTTAATAATCCAACCCTTGCCCAAAGGTTTAAACTTTGTATTTTAAGTACCCTCAATTTTTGTAACAGCTATGTAAATTTTATAATCATTCCCAATTTTTTCAAATTTATTTAGTGACAATGCAGATATCATGACTGGTTCTTGTACTCTGAACAACTTCTATGAAGACAACAACATGCAGTGTATTAGTTATTGTAACTGTCCTATTAACCTGTTTTGAAACTGTGTCACTGTTATTTCTTTCTCATTAAAATTAATAAAATTAAAAAAAAATAAAGTAAAAAAAAATAAAAAGAAAATTCCTGTAGCTTAGTAGTTCCTAACCAAGATTTCAGGGTGTCTCTATTTACACTTACTGACATTGTATAATTAATGATCATTTACTGACTGAGGTGCTCTACTATGACTTTTCTAGTATGCAGAGAAAACAACATGGTTTTCAAAGGAGTTTTTAAATTTTGGAGACAAATAAGTAATAGATAACACAAGGTAATAAGAGATGATGATGGCGGGTAGTCATGCTACTTAAGCAGGGTGAGAAGTCAGCCAAGCTGACGACTTCATTGAAAATTGTGCTCTGACTGTACCTTTTATTTTGGAATTTTATTCACAGTTGAGACTGGCTGCACATAGCTCCAGCAGAAGCTGAAAGACAAGATGCCAAGGTACTCAGAATTATTCTTTAGCTCTCCAGTTCCTTCAGGACAGGTTATTTTTTTTTTGAAGAAACACGTTTGTTGTACAAAAAGTTTTTCCTCTTTTGAAATTTTTATTCCTTCTTGACTGTCTGTCTAGGTAAGAGACAAGATCAGTCACATAGTTAAAATACTATTTTTAAATATTAGCACAATCATGAGATGGAAATCTGGCAAGAGCAATATAAGACACAAAGGATTTAATTAATAACAAGCTACAATTACATGGCAAGACTTTATGGTACCTATGATTATCATTCATTGACCTATTCTTGAAACTGTGGTATTCAAAACAAGGAGGATGATTCTTCCTTTGACCTACCTATACTTGCCAGAATATACCAACAATGATTATACCACATTATGAAGTACTCTTGCACAACACTGAGAGAGTTCCCGATGTAAGCAGCACAGTCATCTTCTAAAGGCATTATAAAGGGAATTTCTTGAAATGTTATAGTAACTGGGGGTACAGGTAAGCCTTCAACTTGGAATCATATAATTCTATAGGTTATGGGCACGTATGTTTATCATCTAGTGACTTCTTGCTGAAAAGGGAGACAAACTATGAGACAGACAAACCAGACACAAGTGGCAGAATTCCTTCTTCTGGGACTCTCTGATGACCCGAATACGCAACAGCTGCTGTTCATCTTATTCCTGGGTGTCTATCTGATCACTGTGTTTGGAAACCTTCTTCTCATGTCCCTTGTGCAACTTGACTCCCAGCTTCACAGGCCCATGTATTTTTTTCTCTGCAACTTGTCTTTCGCTGACCTCTGTTTCTCCACCAACATAGTCCCTCAGGCCCTAGTCCACCTACTTTCCAGAAAGAAAGTAATTTCCTTCACACGGTGTGCAGCTCAACTTTTCCTTTTTCTCATTTTTGGGTGCACACAGTGTGTCCTTTTGCCAGTGATGTCCTTTGATCGGTATGTGGCAATCTGCAACCCTTTGCATTACCCTACCATCATGACCTGGAGGGTGTGTATCCAGCTGGCCACCGGATCATGGATCAGTGGCATTTTAGTGTCCGTGGTGGATACCACTTTCACCCTGAGGCTGCCCTACCGAGGCAGCAACAGTATTGCTCATTTCTTTTGTGAGGCCCCTGCATTGTTGATCCTGGCATCCACAGACACTCGTACTTCAGAGATGGCCATTTTCCTCATGGGGGTTGTGATTCTTCTTATACCTGTTTCCCTAATTCTTGTATCTTATGGCTACATCATAGAGACTGTGGTCAAGATGAAGTCAGCTTCCGGAAGGCTCAAGGCATTTTCGACCTGCAGCTCTCATCTTTTGGTCGTCATTCTTTTTTATGGGTTAGCAATCATCACCTACATGACACCCAAGTCTTCCAAACAGCAAGAGAAACTGGTGTCTGTTTTCTATACAATGGTAACTCCCATGATTAATCCCTTGATCTACAGCCTGAGGAACAAAGATGTGAAGGGAGCCCTGAGGAAAATAGCCACAAGGAATGTCCCATGCAAATTTACCATCATCCACTGACTCAGAGACCTTTCTGACTTCCTACCTGGTAAGACTTGCTGGGTTACTTCCTCGAGAATCTAAATATGAGTTTCTCATTCTTGAACCTGGTCTACGAACCCACTCTTTATCCTTTAGCACTTCCTTTGTTGAAGAAGGAAGCCAGCTCAAGGAGCAATAGGACAGAAGATCTGTTTCCTTTTGCATCAGTCTTTGGCACTCAAAATAGGAAATTTCCTGAGAAATATTCATATTTTATAAGCCATGTTTTCTTTTATAAATAATATTACATATATATGTATTTATCTACCCGGTATCTTGCACTAATATTTCTTTGTATTTTGGTATTTGAATTAAAGAAACCCACAACAATAAAAGTTTAACAAACATCAATCACTTTCCTTGATTTACGTACTATTTGTACGTGCATATAAGTCACCTGTGTGTGCTAGAAATGAGTAAGGAAGAGAATGGATATGGTGAATCAGCACATCTAGCTCTTCTGTCCATATCAGTCCTTCTAGAGAAGTGAAGATCTTACCTATCAGGATGCACTTTCATGAGAGTCAATATATAGTTTTTCAGATCAACAAGAAACAATGAAGCATCCTAGGGCTAGTAAGAGTGAGAAGCTGTAATCAAACCTAGGCCTAAATTACCAATAGGACAGAACTAGGACCTAGAGAGGGTGGCTATATGCAACATGCACTGGATGAGAGCTGTGGACTAGGTTAGATGGAGGTGAGCGAGTGCTGGGAGGAGACACATCGAGCTTAACTTCCTCCTCCCTCCGTTGCACTAGAAGCCAGAGCTTCTTTGGACCATTCATAAAAGACAATGAACATTCTGAAGAACATGGGAAAGTGAGAAAACACAGGGAATCAACCAAGGTGAAGAGCAAGGGATTGTTCTTTGTCCAGTCATCATTGGACATAGTAAAGATGTTTATTTTAGGGTACTAAGAACCCAAACTCAGTCAAGCCTAAGAATATAGAGATGGGTAACAAAGACCATAAAGGGTTACTTGCTCAATAATGTAAGGAGCCACTTGACTTATATCCTTATGTTTATCAATCTTTGAATGTATTTGTAGAGCAGCACCAGATTTTGACAACTATTTAAAAAAGCATATACTGTATTTTATAAGACAGTATTTCAAGCTCTTAGAGTTTGCCTATTAGCTGCTGGTAACTGGGACCGTCACAGGCTAACTTTGCAATTTTATTAAGTCAAATATTATTGGTTCTGGATTGAGTGGAGACACGAATTCAATGGACTTGAACTGATTATTTCACCTTATGCAAATGAGATACGCTATGATTGCACTTCTATGAGGACAAAAATCCTGAGTTCTGAGTGGTAGAATTGATTCAGTGTGATCAACATACCACCGGGAGCCAAACTGGTGCAACTGTGTCCATACTGGAGTTCAGTTTTCACAAACATGAACTAGTTTAACTACCACTAGACATGATGTAGATTTTCATCACTAGAAAGTTTGTGGTGTCCCCTTCTAGTCAATGCATTTATGTCCTCCTGCTCTCTAGCAGTTATTTGATCTACTGTTACTATGTATTTGCTTTTTATAAAATTTTATGTGCATGTTTCCTAACTGTATTTTTCATTCTGACTTTTACAAGGCTTTGGTGGTACATTCATATCATAGTTATTAATTGTCTATTTATTGTTGAGTAAATATATATATATATATATATATATATATATATATATATCCCCATTTGTTTATCCATTTATCAGGTAGGGTTTTCTAAAGTCTTTATTTCTTTGGTAAGAGGTCTCTCTTTGCAGTTCAGATACATAGTGATTCTCCTGTCTTAGCCTCGTCAGCATTGGAGTCATACACGTGTGCCAGCATGTTGTGTCCAGGGTTCTGGGGCTAGCATGGCATGAGGTACCAGGGATCAAACACTAGTCCTTGTGCTTGCCAGGAAGGTGCTTAGATTGCAGGCCTATCTCACCAGCCCTAGGGTCTTTTTTTGATAGAGTTGGTAGAAATGACATACTTATGCAGTAAATACTATTTTACTCTGTAATTATCAATGAGTCATTGGGAATTATCCCAAGTTACATTTCCTGTACACCACAGCTGCTGTTTGTTGAGTCATTCTATGTTCATTGAGAAAAATTAGAGTCTATTTTATATACAGAATATTGCACAAGCTTGAAAGAAACAATTGATTTCATTCAATCACAATAATGCTACAGAAAGAACATCTTTGAATTCTTTAAGAAGATTCATATAACCTCTCTATTCTTGGAGAGTTCTTTATAATCTTTCTGTAAAGAAGCTTTCATATCCCATGAGAATAACTTGAGGTTTAGGCAGTTTTCAGCATGGAGCAGTCTTTCTCCAGATGAGGCACAGAGCAACTATGGCAGGATAGGTAGTCTCAATTGTTACTCCTCTAAATGCACACACATAAGACTTTGAAGGTTTGAAGTATGTTTTCATTGCTTTCTTACTATTGTGTAAATTCCATGAGGCAAGAAATCTCTTTTGTTTACCACAGTGTTGTTAGGGCCTAACCTCTGTCTGGTATGTTCAGATTGCTTAATAAAAATTTGTTGTAATTTTGAGAGCAAACTCAAGATTTGTTTATAAAAATGAGCAAAACAATGAAAAAATACTGTCAATTTATTATTAATAAAATTACTTAATTACCTCATAAATAAAGATATTACAGAAATATTCAGGTGGGGTTTTAGAAAAATACAAGAAAGTAAAGCAGATTATAAAATTAAATTGATAAAGAAGTTCAAGGTTAAAACAAGAGTGAATTTTTACTCGTTAGAAGATCCTAACCTATATAAGTTAGCAGTGTCCTAAGAGACACTGCTGCCACCAACTCATAGAAGACAGTGCCTGCTCTAATTTTTCACACCCTTTCCCTCAGAAATGAATCCTAATGGAAAGCCCCAAATCCCAAAGGGCATACTGTATATTCCTGGAAAGAGTAGAGATTAAAATTCATTTGCGGATCTAATTTTCCTTCCTCTGTCCTTGCATTTTGCTCCTTCAGTTTCTATCTAAGATAATCATAGCTTCTGCAGCGCCCGAGTTCTGCGGGTGACCCTCCTTAGGGCAGCCTTCACTTCATTGTTCCTTAAACTGTAGATGATGGGATTCAGCATTGGAGTGACCACGGTATAGGACAGTGACAGCAGCTTTTTATTCTCAGGAGAAGTATTAGAGCGGGGTCGGAAGTAAGTGAGAATGGCTGTGCTGTAGAAGAGGGAAACAACAAGGAGGTGGGAGGAGCAGGTGGAGAAGGCCTTGTGCTTCCCCTCAGCTGAGGGCATCCTGAAGATGGTGGAGAGGATGCGGACATAGGACCCTAGGATCAGCAAGAATGGGAAGAGAATAAATAGGACAGTTGCTGTCAGGGCCTCCAATTCAAACAAAGAAGTATCAGCACAGACCAGTTTGATGACAGGAGGGCTGTCACAGAAGAAGTGGTCCACCTTGTTGGGGCCACAAAAAGGGAAACTGAAAATCCACGAAGTTTGAACAGTGGCCACTGGGAACCCTGAGAACCAAGATGCAGCTGTCAGTTGGGTACAGGTCTTGAGTCCCATAATAACTGGGTAATGCAAAGGGTTACAGATGGCCACATAACGGTCATATGCCATGGAGGCCAGGAGGCAGCACTCAGCAGCCCCAAAGAAGAAGAAGAAATACATCTGAGTGGCACAGCCAAGGAAGGATATGGTTGTTTCTTGAGTGATCAAGGTCTCCAGCATCTTGGGCACAATGACCAAATTGAAACCTATCTCCAGGCAGGACAAGTTTCTGAGGAAGAAGTACATAGGGCTTTGCAGAGCAGAATCAGCTGTAGTGACCAGGATGATGAGGACATTTCCCATCAGTGTAATCAAATATATGGTCAAAAACAGGAGAAACAGTAGAGCCTGTAGCTCAGAGGACAGGTTTGAGAAGCTTATAAGAACAAATTCATTGATAGTTGTCCAATTTTCCCACATCATACTTCTGTCCAAGATTTTGTTAGGTATTCATATTCTGCAAAGGTAGGAGAAGTCTCCATGTGCATTTATGTCTCTATAATACTTAAAAAAGAAAATCTGGGGCTGGCCAAATAGCTCAGTGAATTAAAGTGCCTGCAAGCAGGTGCAGGAGCCAGGAGTTGGATCCTCCGGGCCTACCGTGCTGGTCCTGCTCCTGGAGTGCACTAAGACAGCAATTGAGACTGGGTATAGTAATACATACCTGTAATCCCAGCTCTTGGGAGGCTGTAAACTGATGGATCATTACAAGTTCCATCTAGAAGTGAGAGGCTGAATATCTTGTAAACTCTTCCCTAAAAATACAAAAAAAAAAAATCTGTAGTTTCATTCTCCACCTTTTTGATATTACTAAACATCAAACATCTTTCCTATCCAAAATATAAAAAAGAAAATTGATCATTGGGTTCACATGTTTTAGATTATCATTTCTTTTCAGTCTGAATTGAGATAGATCATATGTAGTCTATATTATTTCAGCTTGGTTCTATAGGGGATAGCCAAAAATCAAAGCTTCACTTGATGTTCATATTCTATCTCCCTTTAATAATCAGTGGTGCTAAGAAAGCCAGGGAAAGTATTTCTTAATAGATGGGTCTTGATGCATAATGAGAGATGTTGATGTCAGGTGGCGTATCTTCTGAAAAAACAAAGGGTAAGAAGGAGAAAAATCCAACCAATAGTTACCAAACAATAGCTAAGAAGACGTGACTATGCCTCAATCTCAATAAATGCCTACTCAGGCAGGATGCACTGCAACATAGGAAGTGATATTTCTATACTCACAAAGCTTTTAGTTTAGACAGTAAAACATATAACACAGAGACGGCTTCATTGTCATCTCAGGATGATAATTTCCACATGGCTGTATGCAATCAAAAGGAACAGTCTAAAGAGAGTCAGCACCATGGACAGATTCCCGATCTGTTAAGTGTAAGATGTTCATCGGCTTCTCTGTTAAAATACGTTCTGACTCAAGAAATTTGATCCTTATATTTCACAAGATAATAAAGTCCAGCCAAGCTATGCAATTCAGATAAAATCTTATGGAAGAAAAGTCAGAAGTTTTTATCATTGCTTCAATATCTTTCAAAATTGAGATCCCAGTATTCTTTCTCATATTGATAAACATATATGTATATGTAATATCAGGAAACCTAAAATCTACTTTTTATCCAATCTACTGCCCCAGTTCCCTTTAGCACCTGCTATTCAACATTATGAAAAAAAAATTATTTTTTCTAGAGAACATAATATAAAGAAATTTGGGCTGGGGATGTAGCTTATTTGCACAGTGCCTGCCTAGCAAGCACAAGGCCCAGAGTTCAATTCCCAGTACCAAAAAACAAAATAGTAAAAACACCAAAAAAGTCCCTTTGGAAATAATATAAAGAAATTATATTAGAATATATAATTATGTTTTTTGTTTTGTTTTTGCTTTTTTTTATTTTGCGAGACTGGGGATTGAACTCAGGCCCTTGCACTTGCCAGGCAAGTGCTTATTTCACTGAGCTCTCTCCTCAGCCCCTATAATTATGTTTTATGATAATAAAAGAAATAAGAAATAATAAAACAGTGAATTAGTTAAGCATTTGGAATATAGGTAGTCTTAGAAAAGCCTTATTAAGAAGATGACATTTGGCTAAATTCCTGAGCAGCTGTAAGAAATGAGGAGGGGGTGAAGGAAGAAGGGAGGTAAAGGGCAAAAAGGGGATATATCTTGTTGATTTGTATTCGTTTAAAAAAACTCAACCAGAACATTGTTTCTTCTATAAAAGCTTTAAGAATGTACATTTATGAATCATTAAAAATGTGGAAGCTGTTCTGTTTACCTGTATTATTCTACCTAGTTTTCATAACAACCTGAAGACACAGGGATCATTAGATGCATTGCACAAGTAAAGAATCTGAAGCACAGAAAAACTGAACAGTTTTTTAAGTGTAACCAACTAGCCAATACTGGCAGCAGAATGCACATTCTAGGTGGTCTGCCTCCAAATAATGGGTTTACTCATCAGTTGACATTGCATCCAATTTTTCAGAGTGAAAATTAATCTGTGCCTGCACGTAGTTCCAAACTGGAGTAGCTAGCATAGCGGAGTAGAACAAGAGCAGAACAAAGGAATTTCTAAAGATGGGCGGGAAATTTTAATATTGGAGACTGCAATACTATTTAAATATATTTAAATTTATAATAGTCATTAATTTTTTTCTGTCTGGTATTCTGGATGTGATACTGTGTAAGAGCACAAATTGTGTTACTTACATCTTTAGCACCATGTGTAGGAAGGCAGATTCCAAGTCAACTGCTATTGAATAGATTAATGGATAGAGAAGAAAATGTGAAAAAATAGGCAAAGATCTGTAAGGTAGGCACAGCAAACCCCATTCATAAGATATTTTGACACATCTGATCTTTGATACTACAACTATTTTGATGGTAAGAATGTACATTTATGAAGCATTCAAAATGTGCAAGATGTTCTGTGTTACCTGTGTTATTCTACCTAGTTTTCATAAACTCCACTCCCAGTGAGACCCTGTAGATCCTTACATAAAAAAGATATTTTGACACAAAAAATGACTGTATAACACAGGATTTTAATTTGATAAAAGATATAAATTGTACTCATCTTTCTCCGCTCCAAGTATTCTCCTTACATCCACCCCATTTAGATCAACAACGCTGTCCAGAAGTACAAAGTAAGATCTGGGAAGCGATCCTATGATATATCTTCTGAAATTGTTTTTCCCCCTGAACACACTGATTCAGTGTCCCTTCTGTCATTTCCTCCGTCACTGCTTTTAAATCCTTGCTTTCATTTTCTATGGTTTAAAGTATTTTAGTAACGTGCTTCCAGTTCATTCTCTTCAAACCAGTCTTTGCTTGAGCATGACCTGGCAGCAACTCTGATCAAATCACCTCCATGATTAATTGTTTTTAGTAAGTCTCTACAGCACCCAAAACAAGTGCAAACACCTTCAGTGGGTCTCTTTTTAAATCTTTGCTTATGTTTCCAGCTTCAAATCCCATCAACCTGACTCTCCATACTTCCTTTTCCTTGCACACGCCAAGTTTTCTTATTCCTTTTTGCATTTGTGCACATGGCTCTTTTCTCTTGGAAACCTCTCTGTACAATTAATGTGCAATTAACTATAATTAACAATAAGTGCTCACTTTGTAAATCTCAGATGAAGCATCACATGTTTGGTGATACTTCTCTCCCTTCCTATGACAAAATTAAGGACTTATTTCTTTCACTTCCCCATAATGATTTGTGCAAACCTCTGCTAGAGGACTTTTATAATTGTGAACTCTCATAGTGAACCAAAATGTTTCTTAGGATATTCAAGACCTTGAGGGCCATTATCTAAGTTGCATCCCCAAATAGGTTGATGCCAAATTTTTAAGCTAGACTTTTGGGGTAAAACCCTCTGTATTTTCCATCAGTGACCACAAAATTTTCAGACATAGAGTGGCTATAAATATAGTTATGAGTACTATCATCCTGAACATATCCTTTTAATGCGGTAACAAAATCTGATGTAAGAGTTCGTCGAATGCCTTAATGAAATGCAGATTAGATATGCCAACATTTATTCATTAACCTGAGCTCTAATATCAGTTTTCTGGCAGAGCCCTTTTTGTTTATCACTATTCACGGTGAAGATAAATACTTCTCTCCCCATGAGTTTTTTTTATAGCATCAATAATAGCATTTATTATCTCAATTTCTTTGTTTCATAATTATTTTACAAACATGTCCCATCCTTCAGCACTCCATAGAAACACAATCCAAATCATATCCATATCTTATTACCTACTATCCATGACTAATGATAAACAGGTATAGAATTACTAATTAACATTTGTCTTAATGGAATTTTTATCATTCTAGTTTACCGATATTTATCTTACAAGGTTAGGAAAGTTCTATGTTATGAATCTGCTAGTGAATCTCTGCTGGAATAAAGTAATTGCATTTTTATATTTGTATAAAAAATCCCTTCAGTAATGATTCAGATTTTTTTTCTAGTAAGAAAGAGAAACACATACAGAGTTATAAAACTTTATAAATATCAATTCTTGCTGTGAGAATATTATTTTTGAGATTACATAGATTCTATGATGTCAAAAGTTCTATAAATCAAACTTCCAGGAAAAGAAGTGTTGGTTAAATATAAAACAATCCAATGAAATATAGTCAAAACTTGTACTGTAGCCACTGAAACCAGAGGAAATGTCTAAGCAGAACTCATCTTGAGAACTTCTTAACCACATGAAACAAGATGGCTTTAGTTAGACACTGGCCAACATATGAAAAGAAAATAGGAAGAAAAATGTTCTCTGATCACAGACTTAGAAGTTTGCAAAGAGTATCATAGATGGCCAGTCAATAGATTTGAGAGAACTTACATAACCTGATAGCTTGTTGTCTTTCTTTCTTTCTTTTTTTTTTTTTTTTTGTAATTTTCTTTTATTTTGAAGAGTAAAAACAAAAGCAAGAAAAACGAAAGTCAAGATAGAAACAGGATAACATACAACAATATACACATTATAGAATTTCAAAACAAGAGGATCTGACCAACAATGATTGATATATTATCTATTTTCATTGTCAAATCCTTTGTTCAGATTAACAGCTATAGCTATACGATTGGACATGTAATTGAGTACTAGCACATATTTCCAAGAAATCTTAAAATTTTTGTTCTTGTCTCTTGTTTTTTCATTTTAGTGAGAAAAAAGGTAAAATAACAAAGAAACAGTTTCCAAACAGGTTAGTAGAACAGTTACAATAATTAATTAATTATTGTATTAATATTAGTAATTAATAATATATTTCATATTGTTGTTTTCATAGTAGTTGTTCAGAGGAAAGGATGCAGACATGATTGCTTGTCTAAACAATATTAGTACAAACATTTCTTCCCAATGATTAAGAGAAAGAAGCTGCATGTCTATCCTATCTCTTTTTTTTTCTTTTTTTGAGACAGGGTCTCACTGTGCAGTTCAGGCTGGCTTTGAGCTCACTTTTGTAGCCCAGGCTGGTCTCGAACTCACAACGATCCTCCTGCCTCAGCCTTCCAAGTGCTGGGATTACAGGCATGAGCCACCACGCCCGGCATATCCTATCTCGTATATACATATAAATATTTTCTTTTCACAAAAATGGTTCTTTATTTATATCCCCCTTTTTTGTTTTGTTTTTGTCAGAGGTGGGTGTTCCATTGCTGTTAGGGAAACTGTACTTGGAGAAGTCTTTAAAGGACCTTTCCATACTTGATGCCAGTCCAACGATTGTAGGTACTTGAATTCAGCAAGATAATCCAATATAGTTCAATAGTCCATGATAGTAGTGAGTCATCATCACAACTGGCAATTGTCCAAAGTTGTTAACTTGATCCTTTTATACGTCAGCATATTAATTTAGCTTTACTTTCTTTACCTCATGGTTACACTTTTCTTTGAATAGTTAAGATCAAGATAAAGCAAGACCTCTATAACTAAAATTGTAACTTTTGTACCTGAAACAGTCAGTCAAATCCCCTTAGGATTTATCCTGGAACCATGTACAGCTGTTTATAGATCTTTCATTAGCATTAGCAATCTAGATGAGCCACGGCCATTGCTTGACCAATTTGCTCTCTGAGAAATCCTGAGAGAATTTTTTTCTCTCTGGGTGACTTTCCTTAGTTTTTTACCTTTCTAAACAGGATTACCTCCTCTTTTCCTTCTCAAATCAAATTTTACAGGGAATGGCAATACTTAAATTCAATGAGGAATTGGACTTAGGGGCAAGGACAAAGAGTTTCACCTTTTGATTACTTCCCTTCTAGGTTAAGAAATAATCCCTTATACGTTGTTCTAAGGCCTAGAGATGAAAGAAATACAGTGTGAAAACCTGCCTTAGGATTTTGCATCTGCCACCTTCCCACAGTTATAATTCTGTATCTTCTTTCATTTATCTTGATCACTCTTTAAATTTTCCCTTATAGCTCTTTCCTTCCATAGGACCAATTCTTCTGTCTTTCATATGGTATGTTTTTCTTTCATCTCTTTTTTCTGTTTTTAATTTTATATGTTTTTCCTCTATTAAGAGAGGAAGTCTTGGGAAGATTTTGAAGAACTGACCTTCATGTAACTGTATATTTATATTTCTGAGGATGTTACCGATGCAGCACAGTTCAGGTAAAATTTTTCTTTAGTTTTGCATGGCATACAGTTTTGCAAAATTGTTACTGTGACTGTTCTGTAAGAAAAGACTTTATTATTGCTCTTTTAAGCTGTGAGATGTTAACATAACATTTCCTGAATATAGTTTTGCATTACAAAACAATAATTGTAATAATGTCCAGTGACATGACAGAGCGCAACCATGTGATGTGTTCTAAAGCACAGTACATTTGCTAACATTGAATTCTATCCTTTCCCAGGTTTGTTAATCTGTTAGATCTATAGCCATTTCATGAGACCTTACATACATTTTTAGTGGTTACAAGACATTTTAATTCTTTATCCCACCTTTCCTTTACTCACCTCTTTGCAAACAATGTGTATGTATGAATTCCAGAGAAGCCCAGAACTTGTCAGTCACTCACTCTAGAGCAGCCTGGGGTTGGTTTCTGAGTAAGTGATTCCAGGGGACTCGTAAATTATGGCCTTGTCTATGAAAATTATTGCAGAGAAGCTCTGGGATGCCTCTGTATCAGTCATTCCAGACTCTCTCTGGCCATTGCTTGTCTCGGTGCACATTGCTCATGGATTCTGCCTTGTGTGCTTGTCGTATTCTCCAAGGGTTTCATCTTAGGGGTGACTTAAACACAGCAGGTAAATCCTAGGATTTAGATGGGTCAGTCAATGTAAAACAAGCTTTGAACAGGGCAGCACCGGCACTGCACAGACACTGTGGGTTGGGCCTGTGTCAGTTACTGGAGCGAGTTTCAATCTGGGTCCCAGAATTACTTCAATTCCTGATATTTAAGGTAGGAGAGCAATTCCCTCAATGCTTCCTCTTCCCCAAGTGTTGTCATAGATGCCCTTTCTGATAGGTGTGAATTTAGGGGAATTCCCAGGAGTTCAAATATTCACGAAGGTTCTGCAATTCTATTAATTGAAGGAAGGTCGTTATTTCAGCTATGTTTTATTGAAGTTGTGAGGCTATAAGAGCAAAGAGATAAAACTCAGTGGCCTACATGCCATCCAAGGTGTATGCCCTAGTGAAATTCCAAGAGCATGCAGCACTTTTTTTTTCAATTTCCAAATACTTGTTATTTTCACTGGGCAAGTTCTCATTAGAAATGAAGCAGATAATATTAATAAGGAATGTAATTGGTTGGGGAGGTTATTAGCTCTAGGTTAAAATGAAGAGAGGAAAGTTTGATTAGCAGACTCAAAATTTGAACCCTTTTGAAATAGGGAATGAAGTGGAGAGAGTAAGATATAGGTAGTGCTTTGAATAAAATTTTCTCCAGAGGATAAGTGCCTCACTGAAAGGCACAAATAGTTCTCTAAACATTGGTCACAATGCTTTTGAAACATGTTTGGCTACACATTTCTTACTAAAGGCAGTAATGATAGCTTACTGCTTGTTATTTTTTGATATCTAGCACAGTGCTTGCACATGTGTACTTTCAACTTTTTAAATTTTGTATTTAGGGAAGGGTCTCACTACTAGACTGGACTTATAGTGATCTGCCTGTTTACAGCTTCCCAAGAGCTGGGATCGCAGGCATGCACCACCACACCCCATTTCAGTACTTTCAATTTTTCACAGGGCATATTTAACATAATTTTATTTCACTCCCAACTACATAACTCAAAATTTTCTCTTTAATAATGGCACATTCATCTTACACTTTGATCTACAGAAATACTACACATTCTCAACAAAAATGATAATACCTTGGATGTCTATGTAATAAAAAGAATAGCTATTACTTCCCCTGGTAATTATTTTCTTCATCTAGTATATATACTATAAGCTTTTATTTCCTAGGATTAATTGATATCTTTTTGTCAAATTTTAAATTCTCTTTCTCTACCAAAGTCTCATTCTATTATTTGTAGAAGGAGTGATTCCAGTTCCAGTGATGAAAGAACAAATGTATATGACCCATTGACGTTCACTTAAAATATTTAGGCCTAACATGTAGTAGGCACTAAGGATTTAATAGTAAATGCCCCTTTCTTCACAGCATGTGAAATTAAGAAGGAAAAGCAAACATTAAAGAATCAAATAAAAATGTGAAATTATAGCTGCAATGTAACTAAAATAAGGTAGAGCTGTAATAATAAAACTGTTCTTTCCTCTGTCCCAGGACATAAAGTGTGAGCATTAGATACTTAGATAATAAACTTAGAAGAGGATCTACAGGGTCTCACTACACAAATCAGACTCCTAGTAATCCTCCTGTTTTCAGCCTCCTAAGCACTGGGATTACAGACATGTGTCACCACACCCACTCTCAATTGCCTTCTCAGTGAGCCCCAGGGGCGGGGCCAGCACAGCATGCCAGAGATCAAACCCTGGTCCCTGCATCTGCCTAAGCAGGTACTTTAATCCACTAAGTGATCAGGCCAGCCCTTAGATAATAAATTAATAAGGTCATTATGAACAGCAACCATAAGGGTTATACATAACAAAAGCCTATACGATATAACAGCTATGAATCCCTTTCCCAGTGCCCAGAAATTCTCAGAGGGATGATATATAAGTAGGATTAAGGAAAAAAAAAAGATATATCAAAGCAATGTGTGGTTCTGAGTCTATTGTGGCAAATAAGTATGTCTTGAGTGGTGGAGTCAATAAAAATATTTATTTCTGCTTATGTGTTAAACTATATTGTTTCTGAGAAGGCATAGGCTTTAGAGAAGTGTGTAAATATTTGTGTTAAAAATCACTCATGATCCAGGTATGTTGGAGCATACCTGTAATCTCAGCTACTCAGAAGCTGAGACGTAAGTTTTATGCTATCCTGGTTAATTTAATAAACACTTTCAAAATTAAGCAATAGAAAGGGCTGAGACATGGTTCCTAGCATATTTTGGGATGGAGCCCCAGTATAAAAAATTACTCATAGAAAGATCCAGAAAAAGAATAGCTGTACTCACCCTTTGGGTAAGTATTGAATTTGGATAGAATATTATTAAATTGTGTTTTATACTTATAATTTCAATGGTCACTTTTTTAGTATTTATGACTGCAGCGTCCTTTCAGCCCACTTGGCAGAATGGTATGAAACAAATTCTTTATGTAGTCCTTTCTAAGTAGTGGAGCTAGGGGGTTTTTCCCCTCCAAATGAAGGCTGTACAGTTTTGTATGATTGAGCCTGTGACGGATGGGATTTTCTGATTTCTGAGATAGGTTGAAGCCATCTTTCTTACTCTCGATGAAAAGTACTTGGCTTTTAAAACATGTTAAACTTTTCAGCAATCATGTTCTTTTTTGCTCCAACTTTCCAGGCATTTTTTTCTTTAGTCATTAGCAAAATTAAAAAAAAAAAAAAACTATTTAGCTTTTACCTTCGGTCTTCATTCTCATTTTAAACCTGGCTGAAAGCAGTCAGCAGTATCCATCGCATAGGCTGAACATTGGGCTGCCTGGAAGCTTTCTTCACCAAACTAATTAATCTTCAGCCTCTAATCTTAGTCTCTTGAAAAGTTTTGGGACATAAACAAAATGAAAGAAATTTTCTAATGGAG
Organism: Myocastor coypus; assembly: GCA_004027025.1. Taxonomy (NCBI): domain Eukaryota; kingdom Metazoa; phylum Chordata; class Mammalia; order Rodentia; family Myocastoridae; genus Myocastor; species Myocastor coypus. The sequence continues at coordinate 63,882 of PVJA010007584.1, forward strand.
AATAGCATATATTGTCTTTAGTCCAACTGCAAATGGAGTTCCTTACTGAAATCTCCTGATTTTGGTCTATATTGTCTGCATTTCTACCAGCATTTTGATCTTCTGCTTTCTGAGTCTCCCATTAATCTCAGCTTATAGCACTTTAGGGCTTCTCTAGCCAGAATTTTAAAGCCTTTTCAATTTCTTCCTGTAAACTAGTTTCAAAGGTTAGGTTGAATCACAGTAACAACCCCTTTCCTGGTACCAATCTCTGTCTTAGTCATTTTTTTTTTTTTCTGGAACAAACTACCTCACATCTACAACTTAAAGCAAGAGAGACTGGTCTATGATTTCAGACCATGTTGGTAAGCATGGCAGAAGACAGCTACTCATGTCATGGCAGCAAGGAAGGAGAAAGAGAAGGAAGGAGTTGGAGAGGGATACACCCATGTGCCCTTTCAGACCATTCCCTCAGTGACCTACTTTTCTAACCAAGCAATAACTCTTAACAGCACATTTAGTTATGAACTCATCAGTAGATTGTCCACTTAGGAATATAGCACCCTCACAATCCAGTCACCATACATAATGTAACAACCATTGTTAATTTTCTGTTTTTGTTCTGAAATTCTGTATCATTTTGTTGTTCTATACTGCTTTTTGTTTTTGCTCTTGTGATTTGTTTTTGTTTTTTCCTCTTTAAAATAAAAAAATGTAAAACATGTAAAGTTTTAGTTATCTATTGTTAAACTTGGAATGAATACCTAACACAGATAATGCTTTATACTGCCTGAGAAATTACAACAGGACTTTGAAAGATGAGCTGCATTTGGCAAAACTGAATTTTTTTTTTTAACAGTGCCAGCGATCTCATGACCTTGTACTTACCAGGCAGGTGCTTTACCAGGCAGGTGCTTTTGCTACTGAGCTATTTCCCTGGCACCAAAAGGGGAAAATTTAACCTTTCTTTCTTTCTTTCTTTCTTTCTTTCTTTCTTTCTTTCTTTCTTTCTTTCTTTCTTTCTTTCTCTCTCTCTCTCTCTCTCTTTCTCTCTTTCTGTCTTTCTGTCTTTCCTTTCATTTTGATATTTGGCAAAGTCAAAGATGCACTTGCAGAAGTAAAAATAGACTGCCAGTGTTATCATCTTGGCTAATTGTTTGGACTTTGAGATCAGAAGATTGAACAAAATGTGTCTTTTCTCATTTATTCTCATACATCTCCATTATTTAAAATTTGTTTCATCAAAATTGAAATTTCCTTGATATTGAAAGCATTAAGTAAAGGGGCTGGGGAGATAGCTCCGAGGCACAAGTGCCTGCTGGGCAAGTGCAAGGTCCTGAGTTCGAACCCTGGTCCCCCCGCCCCCCCCCAAAAGAAAACATTAAGTAAAGTTTCAAGTATTTCATAACAAATATTATTAATCATGCTATCAAAAAGAATCACACTCAAATTGCTGATGGAAATTTAAAATGGTACAATCACTTTGGAAGGAAATTTACCAATACTATAGTTAGCTTTAGCCAAAAAAATCAAGGTTTTAGTTTTTCATCCATCAGGTACCCTAGGAAAACTACAAAAACACATACACATAAAGCTATTCTTTACAGCATGATTTTTAATAGTAAGCAATTGATTAGATGAATTATTTCCACAAAATACAATACCATGAAGCTATCAAAAAAAGAGAATTTTTTTGTGAAGTCAGCTAAGATCTCTTAGCTTTGATGATATAAGCACTATCACTGAAATTTGTATTATTTTTATTTTATTTATTTTGTATATTATGGCTGGCTCAGCCTGCCCTGGGGGTGGGGCTGGTGCAGCATGTGGTTCCAGGGATTGAACTGCTGTCCCTGCAGTTGCCTAAACTTTGCTAAGCAGGCACTTTAGACTGTTTAACCATCTGGCCAGCCCCTGTATTATTTTTAGAAAGCATAAAAACCTAAATAAAGAATAGAGAACTCATGGAAGCTCAGCTTTTTCTGGAGGGAAAATCTAGCAATGAAGAGCATTATTGAGAGTGTAAACACATACATACAAATTGCTGATCTACTTTCCTATAGACATATTGCATATCAATAAGCTTAAGAGAACTAACATTGCATCAAAGGAATGAAAAGTGAAATGAGGCAGTATGGAGTTAGTCAGTGGTAGGGATAACAAGATGTTTTGTCTGATAAGTAGTCAGATTTGGCTTAAGAAGGGGAAGGTGACAAGATGATTACTGACAGATTTTGCCTTCTTTTAGTATGTATGTTCCCATATTAGAAGTAATAGAAGGTTAATGCTATCCCAAGTGTATGTTACACAGTAATATAAATATCTGGAAATGGTATGTAAAATAAGTATTGAAATACTCACCTGAAAGAATAAGAAAAAGACCCTAAGTGTATGATAGCAGAGAGAAAATTTTGAAACTGATAGTAATAGATCTAAAACTCTCTATCTCATTGTTTTCTTTACTTAGCTTTCTTTCTCTTCTTTCTTTCTTTCTTTCTTTCTTTCTTTCTTTCTTTCTTTCTTTCTTTCTTTCTTTCTATCTTTCTTTCTTTCCAGTGTCTCTCTACACAATTAGGGCTGATCTTGTGCTCACTTTGCATGCCTAGGCTGATCTTGAATTCATAGAGATCCTTCTGTCTCAATTTCTCAAGTGCTGGGATTATAGGCTTTCTTTTTCTTCTTCCTCTTCTTCCTCTTTTTCTTCTTCTTCTTCTTCTTCTTCTTCTTCTTCTTCTTCTTCTTCTTCTTCTTCTTCTTCTTCTTCTTCTTCTTCTTCTTCTTCTGCCTCTGCCTCCGCCTCCGCCTTCTCCTCCTCTTCCTCCTCCACCTCTTCCTCCTCCTCTTTTCCTCCTTCAGCAGTGTCTCTCACTACACAGTTGGGGTTGGCCTTGTGCTCAATTTTGTAGGCTCCATGCTGGTCTCAAACTCACAGAGAACATCCTACCTCAACATCCCAAGTTCTGGGATTATAGGAATGTACCACTACATCTGGTTCTGAGGCTGCATGGTGGGCACCTGCATCTGGGGCTGAAAAGGCACCCTCCTCTGTCTGGGCATTCAGGGCCAGGACCACGCAGTATGTGGAGCCAGGGATTGAACTCGGGTCCTTGTGCTTACTAGGTATGCACTAATGCCTCTGAGCTATCTCTCCAGCCCCAGGTTCTTTTATTTTATTTTATTTTATTTTATTTTATTTTTCTTGTTTCAGAACTTTTGTTTGTTTATTCACTCATTTTTATGGCCGGCTCAGCCCGCCCTGAGGGCAGGGCTGGCGCAGCATGTGGTGCCGGGGATCGAACCGAGGTCCCTGAAGCCGCCCAAACTTTCCCAAGCAGGCGCTTTAGACCACTGAGCCATCCCGCCAGGCCCCCAGCCCCAGGTTCTTAATGTCTATAGGATAGAGATTCTGAGGGCAAGGACCTTGCGGAAGGTGCGGTTAAGAGCACTCTTCACCTCGTTATTCCTTAGGCTATAGATGATGGGATTCAACATAGGAGTCACAACAGTGTAGGACAATGATAATAATTTCTTGATCTCAGGAGAATTATTGGATTTGGGCCGGAAATATGTGAGGCTTAATGATAAATAGAAAAGGGAGACAACAAGGAGATGGGAAGAACAGGTAGAAAAAGCCTTATGCTTCCCTCTGGCTGATGGAATCTTGAGGATGGCAGCAGCAATGCGCATGTAGGAGCACAGGATCAGCAAGCAGGGTACCATGACCACCAGGATGGTTCCGACTATGGCATAGATCTCAAACAGTGCTGTGTCTGTACAGACCAGCCTCAGCACAGGGGGACTGTCACAGAAGAAGTGGTTCACTTTGTTGGTGGCACAGAATGGGAAACTGAAGAGCCACGTGGTCTGCACAGTGGCCACAGGAAATCCTGGAAACCAGGAGGCTGCAGCCAGTTTGGTGCACGTCCTTTGGTTCATGAGCACTGGGTAATGCAAGGGACTGCAGATGGCTACGTAGCGGTCATATGCCATGGTGGCCA
>PVJA010007585.1:0-25168 GCA_004027025.1 Myocastor coypus
AGAAGAAGAAGAAGAAGAAGAAGAAGAAGAAGAAGAAGAAGAAGAAGAAGAAGAAGAAGAAAGAAGAAGAAGAAGAAGAAGAAAGAAGAACTGTAGTAGCCCCTGGGATATATTTTCCATATGACTGGTGATAACAGTTGGCATCAGTGAGCATTTACTTAGAAATGACAAACACATTTGCTCTTACTACTCCTTCTGTTGCCATCCTTTGGCTCTTGGTTCAAAGCTAGTGATGCATTCATTTTAAAAGGAAATATGGGGCTAGCTAGTTAGCTCAGTGAACTAAAACACTTGCTTAGGTAGGTGCAGAGGTCAGTGGTTTGATCACCGGCCAGCCCCATCCCCAGAGCGCACTGAGCTGGCAGTTAAGATTGGGCATGGAGATACATGTGGTAATCTCAGCTCTTGGGAAGCTGAAAACAAGAGTGTCACGACAAGTTGGATCTGTGTAGTGAGACCCTGTAGTCCCTATAGACTGTGCACTATATATAAATCAATCAATCAATCAATCGATCGATAAGAAATCTCCATCCACTTCTAAAGTAGTCTTTGTATAAGTCCCACGAGACAGCTGTATGCAATATGATGTCAAAATAAGTCCTAGAAAGAAATTTAAATCGCCTGATGATCCTCTTGTTTCCAAGATAAGGTGCTCGAGCCTTTTCCCTAATTAAGGTTGAAATGGAAAGGTTATACCTTGACTTACCGGTTCTATGTTTATTTCTACAAAAAGCAGAAACATTAAAGCTTGTCGTTCAAACCTCGATGGAGCTTTATATCAGCGATGGCAGTGCAGTTGCTAACTTGACATGAACCAAAAGGAGTCATCGAAATAACTCCTACATGTCCTCCTCTAATTATGTCGATACAGGAAGAAAAATTTTCTCATTTCTCCTTCAGCTCAGTGTTTAGAGATTTAAAATAATAATAATAACCTTTAATCACAAAAAGAAAAATTGGCTGTAGTCTAGGGATAATTAAACGTAAGAGTGATAAAGTAGGAAACATTTTGTTTCAGCTGAGTGAATCCAACTCTAGCTTCCGCACAAAAGAGGAAGGAGCAGTTGATTCCCGAGGCTGGGAGACTCGGGTAGGCGCAAGAATCCCAGGATGTCCTAGGAAAACCTTGCTCTTTGAAGGAACCATGGCAGCTCTAATGTCCTTGTTGTTTACCTAGCCTGGTGGGGTGGATGGACAATGGGTGGTCAAATTGTAACACCCTGCTGAACCGAGTGAGTGTGCTGCCCGGTGTGGGAGGCCCACCTCAGGATTGTTCTCAACAAATTAAAAGAAAGGGAGGGCTGGTCTGCTAGCTCAGGGGACTAAGGCGCCTGCTTAGTCAGAGCGTGGAGGCTGGGCTTGGTATGCAGTGCCAGCCCCACCCCTGGAGTGTGCTGAGATTGGAATTGAGACTGGGCTTAGTGGTGCACGCCTATAATCCCAGCGCTTGGGAGGCTGCACATAGGTGGATCATTATGAGGCCAATCTGTGTAGTGAGGCCCTGTAAACCCTTTATCAAATACAGAAAAAGAAAATAAAAAATAATAATGAAAATAAATGCAGAAGTAGAATTGTGAGGGAACTCTTGGTTTTCCTGGGGTTGTTTGTTTTCCTGAGGGGGCCTGTCATACTAGCTATCCTGACATGGACTTAGCTGGTCTCATTGGCTGAGGAGCTTGCGACCTCACTGACACTGAGGATGGCTGTGGAACTTTCCAGGGGAGCCTGGGTTCTTTGGGCATTGCTTCCTGGATCCCAAAGGGAAAAGGGTGCACTGACCACCCAGTGCCCTGGAGAAGCTTGTCTCACTGGCTTTCCTGACTCGGACTGGGCTATTATACTCAGAGGAGCTCAGGGTTTTGTTGTTGCTGGGGATGGCTGTGGTACATCTCAGGGTACCTGTGCCCCTTACTTTGAGTGACTCTTTGTAGAGATTAGAAATTAGCATCTTAAAGAAGCAAAGAACAATAAACAAAACAGGGTGGGCTGTAATCTGTTCCTTAGGGATTCCAGAAAACTGGGATTTAAGAAGGCGGGTAACAACTTATCGTGAATGTGAATATTGTATCCACCCTTACTTGAGATGTTGGTGATTATCTTCTCCCTTCCTTATCATCCTTTTATTTAACAATTGTGTGAACCTAGCATTGAACAAATAGTGAAGGTCAACAGAGGTTATAGTTCTAAATAAAAAGGAGATGCTTCTGGAGCTCTGGGCTCACTTCAAGAGAGACAGATCTCAGTGAGACCTCCGAAGAAGCTACATTCATCAGGTCTTCTCGTCGTTGCTTTGGCACCGGGCCATTACATACAACATCTCTTCCCGCCTCCAGTGCAGACCCCTCAGCCTGCTAGCACACATCCTGGCTCCCATGGGTGCAGACTTCAGAGCTGCCGCTGCAAACTCTTGGGCTTCCGCGGCGCAGAACCATGAAATGGAGCTGCGTGAGGCACCGTCAGGGGCTCTACGTCTTCAGCTTGTCTCACGCAGGATGTTGCTGGGGTATCCAGAACCTCAGCTAGAGTCTGGGGGTCTTTGACCTATGGACAGATCTCCTACACTCTTTTCCCTTTGGCTCTCTGGGTGAGTATTGGGAGATAATCCTATCAAGCATGTGTCATTCTCCTTCCAAAGCATGACTGCAGCTCATGGAAGTGAATGCCCTCCGTTATACCCAAGGCATGATCAACACTTCCAAGCTAACGGTCAACCCAGTGTTTGGTGATACTCCTCGCCTCAGTGCGTCATAAACCAGAACTGGACTGCTCCAGGCTACGTATTTGGCCAGCTATGTATTTAGCACAGGTTCTAGAGGGTCTTACTTTGTAGATTGGACTCCTGGTGATCCTCCTGTTTTCAGCCTCCCAAGTGCTGGATTACAGGTGACCACCACCATTCCCAGTCTCAGTCACCATCTCAGCTCGCCCTGGGGGCGGAAGCAGCATGGCAGGCAGTTTAGTCAGTCTGCTGAGCTCTCTGGCTGGGCCTATTATCGGAACTTAATTATTACCAAAAAACCTCAAATATGAAAATGACAGAGCTGTACTGCAATGGAATGTTTGACATTCTGTCTGTGCCGCAGCTGTTCTTAAAAGTTTTAAATTGAATCAGTCAGGGTGACAGGTTTGTGGTGAGCGGCACTTCTTGCATTTAAATATTTTGCCTTGAATGTGTAAGGAAAACATAATTTGCTTAACAGTAATTAATTGGACATTTGTTTAATGAGAATTAATTTTCACTGTGTGATAGATTTCACATTTTGTCGCATTCAAATACTTTGCTTATAATTAAATTAAAAATAAGTAAAACTTTTGAAGATACCCGAAGCAATGTTTTAAATCATGCAGCCAATCATTATGACGTGTGTATTTCAGGTGTTTTCAGAAGTTAAGTCTATTCTAGGGCTGGAGAGGCAGCTCAGTGGCATAAGCACCTGACTGGCAAGTATAAGGTCCCGAGTTCAATCCCCAAAACTGCAAAAAAAAAAAAAAGGCACTTTTCAAGGGACAGCCAAATAACTCAGCCAATTAAAATGACTCCAAGCAAGTGCAGGGACCAGGGGCTTGATCCCTGGGCCGGCCATACTTGCCCCACCAACGGGGCACACTGAGATGGCAATTCAGACTAGGCATGGTAGCGCATGCCTGTAACCCCAGCTCTTAGGAGGTTATCAATAGGCAATTATATATATATATAACAGAACTTAGATCTATTCTAATTTCAAATTCAATTAGATTTGTTTTAGCTATGACTACATTTATTTAGCTGTTACACTAAATTTGGGAGACAGTAGCGGCCATCACTAGCTGCATTGCTATGTCATAAAATTTGATGCTTTTTAAAATCTATCCTTCCATATTTACCAATTCAGTGGGTAAGTGATAAAACTCTGTGGTTGAATTTATATAACTGGACTACTATCCCTTTAAGAAAACATTCCGCAGTTGTCAGAGAATGCAGATTTGTTGCCAGCTAAGGTCGGTTTCAGTAAGTGTCCTTAAAAGGCCGTGTGCTAAAAGGCTGGGTTCTCAACATGTAGCTGTATTGAGAGGATGTGGATCCTTTAAGTGTTACAAACGCTCCTAGGAGAAAACAGCGAGGTCATCAGGAGGGTGCCTGTGGAGGGGCTACTGAGACCCTGGCTTCCTGTCTTTCACTTCCTGGTTACCGTGAGGAAGGGATGGACTTCTCCACATGCTCTCTACCTACCGTGACACTGTGCCTTGCCACAGGCCCAAGAGAAATGAGGGTGCTCAACTATGGACTACAATCTCTGAGCCAAGAGACAAAATAAAGCCTTTTATCGTCTAAGGTATTCATTACAGAAACAGGAAGCTGGCTGACACAACATCTTTTCTTGTTCATGGAGACGTATATATGTTCACATTCAGTGGCTCAATTTCAAAGTGAAACCGAAGCGCTATCAACGGCATATTTCGTACGGTTACTTTGTACAGTATATTAGAAAGACTCTACATGTCTGGGTAAAAGTGGCTCGCCTTCATGTGTAAGATCAGGAGAACCTCTAAGGGTGGTTGTCTTAGTTCCTTTCCTCTGGTTGCTGGGACAAATACCCGATACGTCAACTCAGGGGAGGAAAGGTTTATTTAGCTCACAGTTACTGGAGGTTTCCTAATATAAAGCACCCTGAATTATGTAGCAAGACCTTGAGACTCTATATCGCTGTGTCCAGGATGATTCACTCCATAGCTCCAAGAGGCTGCCGCCTGGGGTGAGGGGAACCTCTCACAGCATGTGCTATCAGTTTAATGGTTCGTGCCTCTCTTGGCCACACCCATCAAGCCCTGCCCTGAACCTCTGTCCCACCCCTTGAACCGTGCACTTGCCAGCTGCATGATTTACACGAGGCTTTGGAAGGGGGACGGCTAGATACAAACCATCACAGTGGTCCGTGTCCGTGATTGGCCTCAAGCAACGTATTCAGTCTGTTCATTAATTCTTCTCCATTTCTCTTCCTCTTCCCTTTCTTGGAGAGTCTGAGAATCTTCCTAGGGCTTTCCTTGTTCTTCACATGTAAAGAAAGTTAGGTTTGGTGAGGAGAAGGCCCAGGTCAGCATACCCACAGCCCAAGTGTCCCGGCCAAGCTCCAACTCTGCTCTGCTTCTCCTCCTCAGCATTCTTCCCAGGGGGAGAAGCCCCACAACACACATCCAGGTATTTAAGATGGCAATCCACTTTTAAATTGAATTTTAAACACAGAAGTATAGAAGAAAACATTAAAAATTCATAATTTCAAAACAAGATGACACCTGCATTATGGTTACATGATACAAGGAAAGTATACCTCCTCTGAATCTTCTTTCTGTAAACCATCTTCACCTCAGCAGTCCAGCCATGAGGACAACAGTGGGAAAATCTTGAAGAAAGGGAATTCTTTTAACTGGTAACCCTGTAACTATCAAACAGCCATGGAAGATTTAAGACACTGGAGATTTCAACTCTTACGTTCTATCCCAGATGAATAGGTATTAGAGAAAAGCTAAGTCAATCCAAATAAAGTTTGACTTCAGTTAGATGTAATGTGGCGATATGGATTCATTATGTCTGACTAATACAGTGGTTCTCAACCTGTGGGTCTCGACCCCAGCAGGGGTCAAATGACCAATACACAGCAGTTGCCTAAAGCCTTCACAAAATACATAATACATATCAGGTGTTTACATTCCGAATCATAACTGCAGCAAAATCACAGTTTTGAAGTAACCACCAAAGTTATTTTTTTGGTTTGGGGTCACCGCAACATGAGGATCTGTATTGCGGGGTCATGGCATTAGAAAGGGTGAGAACCACTGGACTAGTAGAAGATGTTAAAATAGGATCCTGTGTGTATGTGTGTGTGTGTCTGTCTGTCTGTCTGTGTTTGTCTTCGTAACAACTCAGATATTTTCTTAAAGCTTCTCTAAGTATGAAACTGTTCTCGAGTAAATTGGTCATTGAACTAAAGCATACTATAAAATATTTTTAAATATCCTTGCTCAATCTTTCTCCGCCTCTGTCTGTTTCTCTATCTGTTTTTTTTTTCTCTGTTTCTGTCTCTCTGTCTCTGTGTCTCTCTTCTCTTCTCTTCTCTTCTTCTTCTCTCCTCCTACCTCATTTTCTTAGAGATAATTTCCTCAAATTAAGATTAAAATTAGAAGGAAAGTGAGGCATTGGGAAATTGAGCTGGGGAGCCCTAGCTATAAAACACAGCAGTTATTTATTTATTTATTTATTTATTTATTTATTTATTTATTTTCTTGTTTCAGAAGCTTTGTTTGTTTATTCTCATTTTTATGGCCGGTTCAGCCCACCCTGAGGGCAGGGCTGGTGCAGCATGTGGTGCCCGGGATCGAACAGCAGTCCCTGAAGCCCGCCAAGCTTTCCCAAGCAGGCGCTTTAGCCCACTGAGCCATCCTGCCGGGCCCAACACAGCAGTTGGGTAAACAGGAAGCATTGAAAGGTGGGGTAAAATCTGGAAGGAGAGTAGAGAGTAGAGTTGTTGCATTTTCTAAGAAGTTAGGTATCAAGGAGATCAATCAAAATTTTTGAAATTGTGATAAGAGATAATGAACTCATTGCCCCTCTGGCAGATAAAAATACAAGCTTCATGGTAAATAATGTTCCAAAGTTTGTCTGTTTGCTCCTGCTACCAAAAATTACATAGTTATCTGTGGAACGAGTCCTGGGAATCTAAGGTTTAAGCACTGTAATAGAGCCAGACCCGAAAAATACAGGAAATGCAAAACAGTATGTCTCTGAGAAATAGTCAGATACCACAAGGATTTGCGGATGTGTACTCTCTGTATTTTGTACTTTTCCTCTCCAATTGTTACTTTGATCTGTTTTATCGGCCACTTCCAGTGCTCGGAAAACAGGATCAGTAAGGCTTGCACTCATGCATTTGCCAGGAAGGAGGCGTGCAGGCAAACTGTGTAGGCATGGCGAAATGGCTCGGCTTGAGGAGGAAGGGCTGTGGGCAGTACCTCAGCCAGGGCAACCAACCCAGCATTGTGCTTTGGACGCAAAGATGTCGCAGAAAACATGGCATTGAGAACTCTAGGGATTTACAGCCATATGGCCCTAAACATGCCCAATCTCATCTGATCTCAGAAGCTAAGCAGTGTTGGGCCTGGTTAATCCTTGGATGGGAGAAGTTGAGGGCTCCAGCGAGATAGCTTAGTGGTCTAAAGCGTCTGCCTAGGCAAGCTTAGGCAGACACAGGGACTGCAGTTCCATCTCTTGTGCCACATGATGTGGCAGCCCCATCCCCAGGGCCAGGTGAGTGGGACAGGACAGACACTGAGAGACAGAGACAGAGAGACAGAAAGAAGAGAGAGAGACAGAGAGAAGAGAGACAGAGAAGAGAGAGAGAGACAGAGACAGAGAAGAGAGAGAGACAGAGAGAGAGAGATCTAAGACATTGGCTGGTCACCACAGCAATGTGATAGGAGATGAGCAATAGGAGAGGAGCTGAAGGTGCCATGGGGCTGGAGCATAGAGACTGCAAGACAAAAGCTATAGGGAAAGAAACACGCAGCCAGAGGCAAACATTAGGCTTGAAAGAGTAAATAAAGTCAGAAAGGTGCTGTAGGTACCATGAAAGGAGAAGGAGAAGGATCAAAGGGAGCGAACAGCCGGGAGCCAGGATGAGGGAAAGGAAAAGCGACACAGAAGAGATGATAGATAGATAGGTAGGTAGATAGGTAGGTAGGTAGGTAGGTAGGTAGGTAGGTAGGTAGATGGATGGATGGATGGATGGATGGGTGGATGGATGGATGGATGGATGGATGGATAGATGATAGACAGAAAGACAGATAGATACATAGATAGATAGATAGATAGATAGATAGATGGATGGATGGATGGATGCGTGGGTGGGTGGGTGGATGGATGGATGGATGGATAGATGATAGATAGATAGACAGAGAGACAGATAGATACATAGATAGATAGACAGATGGTTGATCAATACTTAGATACATAGATACATAGATCAGTCATATTTATTGATATAGAAATAGATATGTGGATATGTATAGAAATATGGTCTATATACAAACTCAAGAAAACTGCACACACACACACACACAGGATAGCTGGAATAATAATTGAAGTGTTGATTCCTGCTTATCTATTAAAAGGAACACTTAACGTGTAATTGTTTTTCCCTGTTTTTATTTATTTTCATTTTTATTTATTATTTTTGGGGACCAATTTTGATGCATCTATCTGGTAATGTGAACAACTAATTTGAAGACAATTGTATACAATATAACAATTATTGTTGAATTCCTGTCTCTTCGGTTAGTGAAATTCTGTATTGTTTCTCTCCCTCTTTTTTTTTTATTTTTTATTTTTTATTTTTAATTCTCCTTTAAAAAGTAGCCGGGCATGGTGGCACATGCCTGTAATTCCAGCACTTGGGAGGCTGAGGCAGGAGGATCAGTGTGAGTTCGAAACTAGCCCGGGCTACAAAAATGAGCTCAAGGCCAGCCTGAGCTGCATGGAGAGACTCTGCCTCAAAAAGACCAAAAAAAAAAAAAAAAAAAAAAAAAAAAGTAAAGGCAATTTGCTTTTTATTTATTTATTTATATTTTAGGGAAGGGTCTACAGGGTGGACAGAGTCTTATTACAAGATCAGACTCGGAGAGATCTGCCTGTTTAGAGCCCCCCAAAAGCTGGGGTTATAGACGCAGACCAGCACACGCAGCCTCAATTGCTGTCTCAGTGCATGGGAGTGGATGGGGGACCGGCCCAGAGAGCTGAGCTACTTGGCCGGCCCAATAAAGGTAAATCATTAAAAAAAAAAAAAAAAAAAAGGAATTTGATGTTAAATGTTAAACTGTCTGAGATGAAGTCTTCCCAGAACATGGCAAGAGAGAGCAAAGAATGGAATCCTGGGAGGCAGTTGTTTGTAGACACCCAGGAAGTGGTGCATCAACACAAGGAATCATGGGCTATTGTTTCCCCAAAGAAAAGTTGAAAGAATCAGGCAGATGGAACTGTAAGCCAGCCATTGAACATAGCAATCAAAATAACAACTGCCAACAAGCAGGGGGTTAGAGAAAGACCTGGGAGTGGGGCCGCGGGCGGCTGGAAAGGAGCAGGCGATAAATGCTAGCACTGGAAGCGGCGTAGCATTAGCGTATTTTAACGGTGTCTGAGGGAAATGAAAGCCACGTCAAGTCTACAGGCACTTGGAAACAGAGACTCTTAGCATGGGACCCCTATGTGATGAAGGGATTCCGTAAACTGGCAGGGAAGTAACATGACAAACCATTGTGCACCGAGCAAGTCCAGGGAGCTCGTTGCGCCCTGGATATTTGCTCATGGCTTTGTGTCCCAGTGGGACTCCTAGGGTTCTTTCGCATTCCCACCACACTGCGAGGGGAGCAGCACGTTTTCTGAGGAAGAGGTGTAGCAGGCTCGGAAGAAATGCTTATTATTGCGTTGTGTGGTTCTGCGTCTTACAGCTGAGGCTGTACCATTTTGTGTTTTAAAAACCTTTCAAATCTTTTGTTAAGCAATGGCTTCAATTTCTCTACATCCTAGAAAATGTTAAGCCTCCCTTTTATTCTCAATCATTTTTGTCAGCTAACGATGACCGTAATTTCAAAACTGTTTTTTTAATTATTATTATTGCTTTATGTTCTTTATTTGTAGATGACAAATAGGTGTGCTTTTGTGAAGGGACATATAGGTCAAGAGTTTTGAAGAGTGCCCAGGTAACTGACTTGCTTGGCCCTAAAGTTCTAAAAATTCTAAATGAACTTTATTAGTAGTATTATTATTAAAATTTATTTATATACTTATTTACCTATTTGGTGCAGGGTCTGGCTATGTGGTTCAGAATCATAGCGATCCTTCTATCTCAGCCTCCGCAGAGCTGGGACTACAGGTGTGTAACACCATGTCAGGACTTAATCTTTTGGTGTTTTAGTACCGGGTCCACAGGGTGTCGCTGTGTATACCGGACACATAGTGATCCGCCTGCATTTAGCTTCCCAAGCGCTGGGGTTGCACGTGCATGCATGTCTCCGTGCCCAGGCTCAGCTGCCAGCTCAGCGCGCCCAAGGGGCGGGGCCAGAGCCGCAAAGCGGAAAGCACACCTCAGCCGCTGCATCCGCCTAAGCCGGCGCTTTAATCCACTGAGCCAAACCTTTTATTTATTTGCTTGCTACAGGGTCTGGTACTTTGTCACCGCCAACACTTCAATTACCTCCTATAGACCAGCGGTTCTCAACCTGTGCGTCGTGACCCCGGCTGGGGTCAAAGGACCAAAACACAGGGGTTGCCTAAAGCCATCAGAAAATACATATTTAAACGCATGCTTTGTCAGGGTGAAATGTTATTTATTGGAATTAGTAATTTGAAGTAGCCACCAAAATTATATTTTCGTTTGGGGCCACTGCAACACGAGGAACTGTATTGCGGGGTCACGGCATTAGAAAGGTTGAGAGCCACTGCGTAGAGAATGAAGGAAGAACTGTAATCCCCGCAAAAGAAACTTGTGAAGCTAATGAATTACTAAAATACTACAAATGACCCTTGTGCATTTTTTTGCGGGGGGGTACAGCTTAGCAGGGTACAGTATGAAGAACTGTTTGTACATTTCTACCAATACTAAAAATCACACAGAAAGCCGTGTGTGGTGGTGCACGCCTGTAATCCCAGCACTCGGGAGGCTGAAGCAGGAGGATCAGTGCGAGTTTGAGACCAGCCTGGGCTACAAAAGTGAGCTCAAGGCCAGCCTCAACTGCATAATGAGACCCTGTCTCAAAAAGACAAAATAAATAAATAAATACATACATACATACATACATAAATGTCACACAGATTATTGGAGAGTGGTATTTGACCCAGATATTCGAGCTTAGGGATTTCCCCCGATAGATAACTCTTATGCATACGTGGTATGGCGTAGACATAATTTTATTCACAACAGTCCTAGTAAAAGCATGGAATTGTAAACAAACTAAATCTTCTCCAGCAGCATAAGAAATGAATAAACTCCTAGAGTCTCAAGTGATTAGAATGTTGCTACGTTATAACACTCCAGGGGTAAATGTCTAATGTGATGTTATGATACAGTTATGCTATATATCACATAGATAAGGAGAAACACGAGGCATTGATTTTTATTTGGAAATGTATGAAGTAATCTCAAAGGCCATAAGAAGAAATTGTTATCCATGTATTTGGTGTTAGTGTACTGCAGTGGTTCTCAACCTTTCTAGTGCCTGTGACCCCGCAATACAGTTCCTCATGTTGTGGTGACCCCAAACCGAAAAATAATTTTGGTGGCTACTTCAAAACTGTTATTTTGCTACAAATATAATTTCTGATGCCCTTAGGTGACCCCTGTGTTTTGGTCGTTCGACCCCCGGTGGGATCACGACCCACAGGTTGAGAAGCACTGGTGTACTGGGTTAGGTACTGTTTGTAGAGTAAAGAATGGTACGATGATATCACATAGCCATTACGCTAAATTACGCCACCAAAATCAATCTAGAGTCAGTTTCATTTCATCTTGATTTGTAGCCTCTTCTACTCCACAAGACAGACAGACAGACAGACAGACAGACAGACAGACAGACAGAAAATATGTACATTCATTTACTTCACTTGAGCTACAAGACCACACGTAAGAATTAGGAATATACATTTGCTTTTAAAGACCTACCTCGACTAATAAATAATATTTTAATACCAAACTCTGCTGGATACCATTTGATTGTCATTATGATTTTTGTTTTGATTATTAAGATTTTTTTTTTTTTTGTCTTTTTGAGACAGGGTCTTGTTATGCAGTTCAGGCTGGCCTTGAGCTCACTTTTGTAGCCCAGGCTGGTCTCGAACTCGCACCGATCCTCCTGCCTCAGCCTCCCGAGTGCTGGGATTACAGGCGTGCGCCACCACGTCCGGCTGATTATTAAGAAATTTTAAAGTGCATGTCATTTCAAGATTTAAATGGTGATGTGATTTTTCTTTCAACGCTGTCTTCTTTTTATTTGGGTCACCGTTGGAAAATCTCAGGTGCTTCGTGATTTCATGAGACATACTTTTTGCCAAGTGTGTGATCAGTCTTCGAAAATTTATGGAATGCTTTAAAAGTATATATCGTCCTTAATTATTGGTATAGAGGTAGCTAATAAAAATCTCGTGTGTTCATAGTTGTGTTTTAAAGAGAATTTTAAAGAATTAAAACAGTACGGAATTTTTATACAAGATTACAGGGAACATGCAGTGCAACAGTGGTTGTTATTGTACATGCCCTTATCTTTAAAGGAGTTGTTCAGATTACCGGATACAGGCATACAAAGTTAATCAAACAATTAGACATCAGCTTTTGTTTCCATAAATGAATAGATGGTGCAGAGAGAGCTCAGCGCTCTAAGTACCTGCCCTAGCAAGCACAAGGACCTGAGTCCCCAGAATTGAAAGAACATTTTTTTTAGAACTGTTTTTATTTTATTTTATCTTGTTTAAGAACTTTTTTTTGTTTATTTATTTCTATGGCAGGCTCAGCCTGCCCTGAGGGCAGGGCTGGTGCACCATGTGGTGCTGAAGATTGAACCGCGGTCCCTGGAGCCGCCTAAGCTTTCCTAAGCAGGCGCTTTAGGACACTGAGCCATCCTGCCGGGCCCAAAAGAACATTTTAAATCACATCAATATTTAAACTTTGAAATGATGCACATTTCTAAATTCCTTAATAATCAAAACAAAAATCATAATGAAAATCAAATGGTATCTATCAGAGTTCAGTATTAAAATATTATTTATTAGTCTAAGTAGATATTTCACATGTATACTCCTTGGTCCGCAGTACCACATGCTGTGTCTCCCAACCAAAGCCAGGCATAGTGGTGCATGCCTGTAATGCCAGGGCTGGAGGAGCCAAAAGAGGCATCTGAGCTGTGTGGTGAATACATAATATTTAAAAAGTGATAGATGGATAAATAAGTAAATAAACCAAGACAAATTAGCAGTACACTTATTTTAGCGTACGTACCCCCTTTCTTCTTTCTGTCATTTTTCCTTTTCCCCGTCGCACTTGTTCTTCCGTTTTGAGAAGTTTGTTTCTCTCTCCCTGGATCTATAGGACCTTCTGCCTTGTATTTACTCTTTGAATTTCTTACCCTCGGGAAACTGTTCCTGGTGCAGCTGTGGAACGTTCTCTCAGCTTCTGAGAAGCACGCCGTGTTCTGCCAGTGTTCCGCTGCATGCTGCCGTTTTTGCTTTTGTCGTTGGCTTGTTTTATCAGGACCGTGGGATGACATGCATGTAGAGCTAAAGGGGTCGTATCTACCAGAGAACCTCACAGGATTTCCCACATGTGTTATCGTGAAAGAATAACTTAACCTAATTCTTAATTTCTCTGGTGGAGGTGAGTTAGACCTCTGTCCCTTAATCAATAACTCGTGCCCAGTTTCACATCTTCTACTTTTCAAACAAGTTTTTATTTTTTGTCTTTTCTCTGTAGAGTTTAATGTGCCCCTATTGATTGTGCTTGTGGGACTTATTACTGTCACCTTACACTGAACTTTTTATTTGTCTCAATTGCTCTTTATGCCTTTTAATTTTTTTTTTTTGTTGTTGTTGTTGTTCTTGTTTTTTTGTGCCTTCCAGCTTCTGATTTGTTTTAGCTTACATTTTGTTTTAGCTTGACCGAAGGTCCCCACTCTATTTTCTCCTTTATTGGGTTAGCTGTGATAAACTTTTATTACACCCTTTTGTTCCTTTTCATTCTCTTATTGGAGAGTTTCAATTGGATATTCTAGCTGAACATCAATACCTTCTGAACCGTGTGTATATTTAGAGTGAATGTATCAGCCATCCCTTCTCCACATAGTACACAGCTCCTTCACATACGGCTGTCGAGGGGCTGATTCTTACATGGGCTGGTTTGCGGCTGATGCTTTAGGCTTATCTCAGGAAGCCGAGGTTTCCTAACTACACAACAGACTTCTGTATAAAGCTGCTTGCAGAAGCCCTGGAAGCAATTGTGTCTGTGTCAGTGTGTATGGTTGTGTGTGTGTGTGTGTGTGTGTGTGTGTGTGTGTTGTGCACACCACTATCACTTATTAAGAAAAGGCCGAACTTTCATTCTCAAACGATTTAGAAGCCAAAGAACATGACCCATTGCTGGATGAACATTTTTAGCTCACTTGCATGCACGTTTCAAGCGAGCATCCCTTCTTTGCAATTTTCGCAGCGGCCTACACCCTAAAGAGCAGGGTTCCACTTTACAACTCTTGCAGCCTGGTAAGGTGCAGAGCAGGCGGATCCGTCACCATGGAAACGGGATTAAACAGGCCCATCTGAAAATGCGGTGGAAGGAAGACACCCGCCTGGCAACCGCAGAACGGGCCCTACTGGCCTCACGGGGAGAAGGGAGCTGTGAGGAGCTACACCTGGACAGCTGAGAGAAAAGTCACATGGCAAGATTAAAAAACTCTCTCTGTGCTGTGCTGGCTTTGACCGCGGGGCACGCGGAGATGGCAGTTGACACTGGGGGTGCCTGCAACGCCTGCTCTTGGGAGGCTGTAAACAGGCGGATCACTCCGACTCAGATCTAGTACTGAGACTCTGAACACCCTGTAGACTCTTCCCTAAAATACAAAAAAAAAAAAAAATCTATAATTTACATCTTTAGGTTATGGCTGAAGAGAGACAGCGAGGCAGAAGCTCGGATGGAACTTCACAGTGAGCCTGTGAGCCAGCCAAACTCTATCCAGCAGTGAGACTTGTGGAGCCCGGGCTTGTTCACCTTCCATGACCACACCTAGCTAAGCATCTCTGAGCATCTCCTGAGAACAGACTCCATTCAAGGTGGCCCAAGCATAGTAACAGCTAACCTTCAGTCAGCAGGTAAAATGTGTATGAGTCCTTCAGGAGTATAAACGACTATCATTTCTACCACGTAACATTTTCTACTTGTTTTATACATCTGTGAAGGAAGTATTAGAAACCTGTTTTGCAAAATTGTCAAGAAGTCTCACTGAAAAGGTAAGGTCAACTGTACAAAAGTTGAGTGCTGAGTTTTGGCTGACCAGATACACTTTGCTGCTTTTAGAATTGTTCTCAAGCCTTACTGTAGGCAGCAGTTCTCAACCTTTCTAATGCCATGACCCCACAACACAGTTCCTCGTGTTGTGGTGACCCCAAACCAAGAAATCATTTTGGTGCCTACTTCAAAACTGTAATTTTGCTACAGTTATGATTCGGAATGGCTTTAGGCGACCCCTGTGTTTTGGTCATTCAACCCCTGCCGGGGTTGCGACCCACAGGTTCAGAACCGCTGCTGTGGAGAATGCCGTGGAAGGAATTTCTCTGCCTTTATATGAAAGCAGGAGCCACAGACTCTGACTGAGTTGTCTATACAGTTTGGGGTGCATGAACTGCAAGGCTCCAGTGGCCCCAAATGATCCTGTCATCAGAATTTTCAATGGTACCCTGGCTTGGGAGAGCTACAGTAAAAAGTGAGTGCAAGAGAAAAAAACAGACATTGAGAGCATAATCAAGCTTAAATAAAATTAATCTAAGGAAAGGCCATCTGTCTTGTATTTGGTAAATCACTTTATAAATTAAAACATATGAGGATAGGCATTATGATAAATACTGTGTCTCACATTGTGCTTTTCTGTTTAGTACAACGGGTTGATAGCCTTGATTAGGAAAATCTGCTGAAATATTTGTTATGAAAATGCAAAATATAACCATTAATTATGATCACATTTAACTGCTTATGTGTTTATAAGACTCCCTGGGAATAATGATGATGTTATATAGACTTCTTAATTAACTACTTTCTTACTGTCTCTTCCTGTATTTTCTTCCTCCTCCTCCTCCTCCTCCTCTTCTTCCTTTTCTTCTGCCCCTTTCTCCTCTTCCTCCTCTTCTTCCTCTTTCTCTTCCTCTTCTTCCTCTTCCTCCTCCTCCTCCTTTTTCTTCTTTTTTCTTCTCTCTCTTCTCTCTTTCTCCTCCTCTCTCTCCCCCCCTCCCTCCTTCCTTCCTCCCTTTTTCTTTTAAAATATCTCATGTTTATCCTAACCAAATAGAAATTAAGGCTACATGGCAAATGAAAAACCAGGTGATACTCTGAACATTACCTGGCTGAAATTTCAGTGCGCATAGTGCAATCAACAGAAATTAAAAAGCACGAGTCACTGTTCTTAGTCAGCACTGACCTTCCTTTTCTGATTACCGCTGACTTGATATTTTCCCAGGTCCATCTTTCAGGAGTGCGTGTTTGCCGTGCAGAGTGCTTTCTTTCCTTAGGTGGACTTAGTCCATGTATGTGATGTAGGTTAACTCTTTTCTCCTTTTCTTTCTTCCATCCCGCCTCCATCTCTTGATCCTCTTCCCATTTGAGACAGATCCAGCTTCCTGCTTCCTAGCATCTGTCTTCTGTTTGACTCTTTCCTTATATGTGGGGTTTCTGCCGTCAGAAATGCCGTGTAATATTTAAGCGGCTGCGTCTGAATTGTTCCTCCTCATAGAGGTCCCAAGGTGTAGGCATTTTCCTGCAGGTGGCCCGCGTTCATCCTTCCTGGTATAGTACTACTCCATTGTGTGCACATACCACACTGTTTAAGTCCATCCATCAGTTCCTGGGCTTCGTCAGCTTTAGCTGTTGTGAGCTGCTATGGGCGTGGGTATGCATGCATCTCCGTAGTATGATGTCTTTCACTCTTTAGGGAAGATACTCAGAAGGATAGTGGCTGGGTCAGACAGAATTTCTCATTTTACGTTTGAGGAATCTCCATACCACTTGCATTGCGCTTATCGTAGTGTGCCACCAGCAACGCCGAAGGATGGCTTTCTTTTCCTCCTGCCTCCTTGTCGGCGCTTTGGAACTGCAGAAGTTCCCTCCAGTCACTTTCACTGGGGAAGAACAGTTAATGCAGTTGTGGCCATGATCCCTTGGTCCTGAAGGGGGAGCCACCTTGCCTTTCTTCCGCACCTAGAGAAGGGTCAGCTGCTGCTGGCATCTCTGAGAACCCCTGGGTCTGTTTTCTCTGAGTTATCATTAGGCAGGTGGCCCCACTCACATTTGGAGTAGCCCCTCTGTTTTGCACGTCAGACAGGAAGGAGGAGAGTTCCGCTGCCCGGAGAGGTTGAGATGCGTGCATCTCACATGCTGGGCAGAACATTTCTCGGGTCCTGTGTGTGGACATCTACACTGCGTCTTGAACTCCCCATAAAAGACACAAACAACAGCAGTGACCGAAAAAGCATTAATAGGTCTCAAAGCGTGGGAATTGTCCTAGAAGAAAACACTTTTTCCTCCACAATGTCTGATTGCGAAAGTAGTTATTCAATCCATAAAAGGTTTCCAAGAACAGCTCTGAAGCTGAAGTTCACAAGATCTCGGTAGTAAAACTAAGGCTACCAAGAGCTCATGACATCTTTCCAGGAATTGGTGATCACGATCTATATAACATGCTTGGCTGAAGTCTATAAAAAGACTGCAATATCCTTCTTATGACACCAGTAGAAGCTCTATAATTTCAGCTATGTTTCTTTTGGAATACCATGTAAAATATAAGAGAGAAGAAATCAGTGGGAATAAAAAAAAAAAAAAAAAAACACGCACAAATGTGATTTCCTCCAGATGTCTTTAAATATCATCGAATAAGTAGAAATTGTACTTTCTGAAGGGGAGTGAATATGAATAGTAATAATAGCTGCAAATCCGGCAAACCCAGTGTTCACTGCTTCATGTACCCTCTGTTGGATAATCTTTGCAACAAGGACAAAGGATAAGAATGAGTTTTCTTTTTTTCTTTTTCTTTTTTTTTTTTTTTTTTTTTGTCTTTTTGAGACAGGGTCTCGCTATGCAGTTCAGGCTGGCCTTGAGCTCACTTTTATAGCCCAGGCTGGTCTTGAACTCACACCAATCCTCCTGCCTCAGCCTCCCAAGTGCTGAGATTACAGGTGTGTGCCACCACGCCCGGCTCAAGATGAGTTTTCCATTAAAAAAAAAAAAAAAATGCACTTTAGGGCCAATGAGATAACTGGATTAAACACTTGCTTAGGTGTTCTCGTTGGGGTCTAGTTGTCCCCCCAAAGCCTCCTGCAGCCATGGGGCAGGGATTTGAGGTTAACATATGACCCACTGGGATTATGAGTGATCCATGGGGATTATAGGCCCTAGGACTACTGGGATTGTGGGTGTGAGGGCTGCACTCAGCCTGGGGCTGGTAGCCTGAATTTAATATCAGACAGAGAGAGAGGTAGACTCTGTCTGTTACCACTGTTGTCGTTCTGTCGCCACTAAAGGATGCTTTTCTGTCCCGTGCCGGTGTGCCTTGGAGCCAGTCAAGTATGGACTGAAACCTCCAGTAACTGTGAGTTACATGAACCATTCCTTCCTTCACTTTGGCTATTGGGTAATTTGTCACGGCATTGAGAGAAGAGTACCTGAGACATTAGGTAAGCGCAGGGACCGGATCAATCCCCGGCACCACCTGCTGCACCAGCCCTGCCTCCAGCCATGCTGAGCGGGCCATGGGTACCACTTGTGGGGATGCCCACTTATAATCCCAGCACTGGGGCATCTGAAAACAGGAGCTTCACCACAAGTCCGGGCTGTGTAGTGAGACCCTGTACCAAAGACATTTTTTTAAGAAATCCACTACGATCCTATATTTCAAATAAAGACTCTTGAATTGGAGGGGCTTAAAGGACTTTCATAGAGCTACAAATCCATCATGTGCCAGAGCTAGAATCTTATTTGAACCTTTGCTTTTCCTGGTTTCTGGAAGTAGTAAAAACCAAGGGGCAAAGTACAGTCTTGGTGTGTGAAAATGACCAATGGGAGAAAAATATGTATATATAGCTTATGAATAAATTAGCTGATATAGAAAGCTCCCTTTTTCCCCTGCACGCTGCTAAATATTGAAATTAAATCCACCCATGGTATGGCTCACCTAGTGAAGTGGTTCCTTTTGCTTTTCTTTGGGCAGTAGTTTTTGAAAAGGAAAAGAATGAAGCCCAGGGATGAGTGAGGTTCTTGGCAGATGCGTGTCTGTGTTTAGAGCTATGTTCACATTATTGCACCGAGAAAAGCAGCGTCCGTCACTGCACAGGTTACAACCTAGAGATTTTGGAAACCCAAGGCAACTTCCAGGTGCACGTGTGTCCACACAGGAATGCGGGGCTGGGGAGAGAGCTCCGCACTCTAAGTGCCTGCCCAGCAAGCGCAAGGAGCTGGGTTTGATTCCCAGGACTGCGTGTTCTGCCAGCCCCAGAAGCCTGGGCATGCTGTGTTGGCCATAAATACCCAGCGTGGTGGCGCACACCCACAATCTCAGTACTGGGGAGCCTGAGCAAGAGGACGAGTGGGAGTCCCAGCTGCACAGCGAAACCTTGTGCGAGGTAAACAACGGATTTGTAAAAATTATTTTACCAATATGAACTTGTTTAAGAGCACATTCCCTTTTTTTTTTTTAGTCATAGCCATGCCACTTAGCAGAATCATTGTTTTGTGATTATAATAATAAAGAACATAAGGGGAAAAGGAGTGTGTATAGCACAGGAAGTCTTCCATGACCACTTGGTGTCACGGCTTGCTCTGGAATGATTAACCCTTCTGTGATAAAAGGATCTGCATTTGTGGAACAGAATCTGTTGCTGTTACACGGTTTATCATAAGTGGAAGTCCTTTTTTGTTTTTTTTTTTTTACATGCTTCATTCTTTTTCAGATTGTTAATATATATGTAAAAAAATATGATCGATCATGTTCCTACCATAAAATGGACCAACGCGTATTAATACTCAAATATCTCCCTGTTCAGGAAATCTACAACGCCGTTGCTCCTACACTCAACTTGCATTGTACGGTGGGCAAATTCTGAAGCCTTGTTACAGCACATGTATGCGTGTTTTTGGAAACCACTTTTTTTTTTTTTTTTTTTATTCTTGTTTCAGAACCTTTGTTTATTCACTCATTTTTATGGCTGGCTCAGCCCGCCCCAAGGGCAGGGCTGGCGCAGCATGTGGTGCCGGGGATCGAACCGCGGTCCCTGAAGCCGCCCAAGCTTCCCCAAGCAGGTGCTTTAGACCACTGAGCCATCCCGCCGGGCCCGTGGAAACCATTTTTGAAGCGCTCTGTCGCACCAGATTCGCGTAGCACAGAGGCTGAAGAGGAAATGATGGTGTCTCACGGTCCAGTTGCCTCTGGCTGTCCCCGTACGTGCACGTGTGGCAAGCTTGCTGGAAGGCTGTACCGTCAGGACGACCACACAGCTGTGCTTCTTCGCTGTCCATGTGCTGCACCCCGCCACGTTGGGCAGAAGAGAGTGTGTGCGACAATTAGAAACACTGGCGCCCGCGCTCTCCCTGAAGCGCTTCTGACCTGGGAGCCAGGATCTGTAAAGACAGGAGGAGACTTGGGCAGGTGTTCCAAGAACTCAGAAATACCTCCGTGTTCTGTCTCTTCGACATGTGTATTTTGAAGACCAGTTTATTCCTACATTGTTGCTTTGAATCTGTTGATCTGGCTGGCTGGCTTAAAGCTCAATACTTAACGGTCTGGGATTGCTTAAATGCAAGCCCAAAGTTGGCAAAGATGGAATTGAGTTTATGGGGCTATTTTACTTTACTATGGCAGTTGTTGTTTGTTGCAGTAATACGGAACCTTCGAGTGAATCGTGCAGTAATAATGCTTTGATACTGCTAGTGACCGTGTGCACTTAATAGATTGCTTTTTGTGACTCACATAAACAGCTTCGCTTTTTAAAGAAGGAGGTTGACAGTGTTGATTTCTCCTGGGGAGTGACTGGGAACTATCCAACGGTGGGAGGCGGCAGACAGTGTGTGAATCAACACGATCTACATTCCCTAGAATGAATATACACATATACATAGTTTCCATGCGCTAAAAATGCATAGCTTGCATTTTTAGGGAGCAGTGCTTACTTTTTGTGTGATGCTAAGTTAGAAAGACCCTGCCCTTAGATGGCCTGTGAGCCAGTGGCGAATCAGGTTTTAATCAATTCATCACAGGAATACCCTAGGTCAGGGCTGGGGAGATAGCTCAGTACAATAAGTGCTTGCCAGGCAAGTGCAGTGGGAAGTTCGATGAGAGGGCCTTCTCTGCGTCTTGCCTTTCAGAGAGCTTCCCCATTGCATTGATGCTGGGTATCCATGCCAATGGGGTGGGGCTTAGGTGCAAACCCTGGGAGCTGCGAAGCTAACGCCTGGGGTGCTAAGTGCAAAGACCTTTGAGGAGCTGAGGTAATTTAGCCAGGACTAGAATTCTGAGGGGTGACTGGCTGGGGGAGACGGCATGAGATGGATCTGTAGAGCACATGAGGCGGGTGGGACACAGTATGGTGTTTTGTTTTGTATTCTTTTCTTTTTTGGGGGGAGGGCTGGCCATATAGCTCAGTAGACTAAAGCACCTGCTTAGGCAGAGCTTAGGGAACGGGGTTCGATCCCCAGTACCAAATACCATGCTGATCCCCCTCCCCTCCTTGGGCACTACTGAGACAGAGCCTTAAACCGGGTATGGTGACACCCGCCTGTAATCCCAGCGTTTGGGAGGCTGAAGACAGGGGGAACACTCTGAATCAGATCTATATAGTGAGACTCTGTAGACCCTGTAGTAAATGCATTTTTTAAAAAATTTGAAAAATGCACCTCACATAAAAAACAAAAGATAGAAACCACAGGATTTTTATTTTGTTTTTTTTTTTTTTTGTTTTTTTTTTTGAATGTGTTTGTTACAGGGTCTCACTGCACAGCTCAGACTCATAGTGATCCTCCTGTCTCGGCCTCCCCAGCCCAGGTATGAGGATCGTGTGCTACTACACCCTACCTCAGTGGCAGGGCCAGCTCCACATGTGCTGCTGGGATTCCAACCCTGATCTCTGCACTTGCAAAGTCCTCTGAGCTATCCCACCAGCCCTGAATGCCACAGTTTTAAAAGACAAATTGAGAATCTTGATGGTTGGGTAAAGGGGTACAAGAATGGGGTGGAATGGAGCAGTGAAAGGCCGTGCGAGTGATGTAGCTTAAAGACCTAGAGGAAGCTGCGCAGACACAGCTTAGAATAGACAGCTTTTAATATTCTCATTGGCATTGTTTCTCTAGAAATCTTGGTGAGCAGAGCTCGGCATTGTCAACTAGATAGACTAATGCCCATTGATGGACTATCACTGGATGCGTTGGTATGGACATCATTAAATGATTTGTAGAGAGAATACAAAATAAGACGAGATCAAGGAAGCACAGCCTAAATTTAGAAATTCTAGCATTTACAGCTTCCTGCCTCAAAGTCAAGCACTGTGTTTGTCCAGAGCTCCCACTCCTCGGCCTTCAGGATGTTACCCTCCCGTCGTCACATTTCTAGTTGGACTGATATTCAGGTCCACATGGATGTAGTTCCCGGCACTGTTTCTGGGTGCAGTCGTTCTGTCCCCAGTGCAAGGACTCGGGGGGGCCAGTTATCATCCCAATGGATAATCGAATGCTCTTCCTACAGAGTTGCAAACGGGGAGCTGAGACAAGAGCCTTCAGCTTCCAGCTTGACACCTGGAGTCAGGACAGACGGAGCTTGAGCGTGGGAGGCCTCTGGCCTCTCACCTGGCTGTGTGGTTATCAGAAGAATGAGGCCAGCACACACTAAGAACAGCCCATTCCCTGAGGCCCATTCAGGTTAACTGAGTCACTCGGCAACCTCGGGGCCCGCATTACTAATGTCACCAAAGTGTAAATAAAGGACTGTTTTGTTGCGAAAAAAAAGTTACATATATATGTGTATATATATATATATATATATATATATATATATATATATATATGCATACACAAGGGAGGACAGTTAAACAAGTTAAACAACTACTTTCTCTTAGTTTGTTGAGAATAAAGGTTTGTAATAGTATTGTTTAGACAAGATATTATGTCTAAAGCCGGGCCTGGTGGCGCACGCCTGTAATCCCAGCACTCGGGAGGCTGAGGCAGGAGGATTGGTGCAAGTTCGAGACCAGCCTGGGCTACAAAAGTGAGCTGAAGGCCAGCCTGAACTGCATAGCGAGACCCTGTCTCAAAAAGACAAAAAAAAAAAAAAAAAAAAAGATATTATGTCTAAATCTTCCTCTGAATACTTTTTTTTTTCTTTTTTGTATTATAACTATTTTATTGTTAGTATTCTTGTTTTTCAATTTTATTTATTTATTTTTTTAGAATTTTTATTTTATTTATTTATTTATTTTCCCTTGTTTCAGAACTTTTGTTTGTTTATTTATTTATTTATTTATTTATTTATTTTTATGGCCGGCTCAGCCTGCCCTCAGGGCCAGGCAGGTGCAGCATGTTGTGCTGGGGATCGAACTGTGGTCCGTACGGCTGCCCAAGCTTTCCTAAGCAGGAGCTTTAGACCACTGAACCATCCTGTCAGGCCCCTGTTTTTTAATTTTAAATAATGCTTTATTTTAGACTTTATGTTTCATTATAAGGGCAGGCATTTAGAAAGCATACAGAAGACCATGACTAATCAACTTTTAGGAAAGAATTTTTCACAGGTTTCCTTAAATGTAAAATTTCTCATTCCAGTTCACAAAGTGATGTAGCATACACACATACAAAAAGTATAACCCTCTCCCATTGGCCAAATTTTCTAGGGAGACTATTCGATATTTGCACATGTAGGTCTGGTTTATTCAACTCCTGAGTGTATGTTCAAGATACATCCACTTATAGCTGAGGGCTTTGAGTTTATCATTCTTTATAGCTGAGTCATAGTCCATTGTATAAAAACACCACATCTTTTTCATCCATTGCTCAGGTCAGGGGCACTTTGGTTGTTTCCAAGATTTCGCTATCACAGATTGTGGTGCTATAAACATAGGTCCACAGATATCACTATGGTATGATGTGTTCAGTTCTTCTGGGAAAATTCCCAGTAGGGGGATCACTGCGTGGAATGGGATTTCCATTCCTAGTTTTTTAAGGAGTCTCCACACTGATTTCCATAATGGCTGCACCAGTCTGCATTCCCACCAGCAGTAGAGAAGGGTTCCTTTTTCTCTGCAGCCTCTCCAGCATTTGTTGTTGGTTGATTTCATTATGATAGCCATTCTTTCTGGGGTGAGATGGTATTTAAGAGTTGTTTTAATTTGCATTACACAGATAAATTTTGAAAGAAAAAGAAAACTAACTAATAAGGATTCAGACACAGGTGTTCTATCTAGAATTTATAAAGAACTAAAAAATATTAGCTTCCCAAAATTCAGATCCAACCCAGAAATGGGCATCTGAGATGAACATACACTTCTCAGAGGAAGAAATGCTAGAAGCTTATCAATGCGTGAAGAAATGCTCCCCATTGCTAGCCATCTGTGACTACTTTGAAGACCATATGCATGTATTAGCTGTTGTAACCATCCTACTAACCTGTTTTGAAATTGTTTCATTGCTATTTTATTTTTTTTCATTAAAATGAATTTTAAAGAGAGATAGAGAGAAAGCAAGCGAGCGAGAAAGAAAGAAAAAGAAAGAGAGAGAGAAAGAAAGAAAGAAAGAAAGAAAGAAAGAAAGAAAGAAAGAAAGAAAGAAAGAAAGAAAGAATGCAGCCCTGTTTGCTCCAGAGCTGGGGAGAAACACTACACCACGTGGAGAGGCAGTACGAATTGGTCCCTGATGGTGTGCCTTCTTCTCTGTCCTACTGAGCGCCACCCTTACCTGTTACATTTTCCCCCTCAAGATCTTCTTTGTATCACAGAGCTGCACCTGGCTTCAGCTGTAATGAGACCCCTAAAAGAAGCTGAGTGTTGGAGTTGGTGGCAGCCGCCAAGCCAGCCACGCCCAGTGACAGGAAACACTGAAATACGGGGGAGTCGAAGTGGCCCGCTGGGCCCGGTGATGCCAACAAGGCAGAACGTTCTCACTCTGGTGGGTGTTGTCAGTAGGCCGAAAAGGGAAGGAGCTGGACGGGCCCCAGAGAAACTTTCCAGATGCAGGTCGTGAGCAACTTGAGCAGGCGCTGTTGTTTGCAGCGACAGACAGACGACAAATCGGAGTAATCTAAGGAGCGAGGCAAACATGGGGAGGTGG
This sequence comes from Myocastor coypus, assembly GCA_004027025.1. Lineage (NCBI taxonomy): Eukaryota > Metazoa > Chordata > Mammalia > Rodentia > Myocastoridae > Myocastor > Myocastor coypus. The sequence continues at coordinate 25,065 of PVJA010007585.1, forward strand.
GAAAAGTAAAAGAGGCATGTAGTCCAGAAGCTGGTGCAGTCGTAGCTGCAGAAGAGTGGATTTGAAGAGGTTCTCTTTCTTCATTTTTCTCTCTTCTTGATTTC